>WBMV01001079.1:171694-261942 GCA_013396655.1 Campylorhamphus procurvoides | reverse complement strand
CCCGAATTAGGGGACTTAATCAGAGGCCAGTGCACCTCCAGACCTGATCAGCTCCAAACTGACCATCAGATCAGGACCTGGAAATAAATCCAAATACAAGGAGCTTACTTAAGCTTTTACTTAAAAACAGCTGTGACTGTATGCACATAACTGTTTATCATGTATTGTGTCTTTTAACAGATGCCTTAAAATTCTACTTTAGAGGCTGATTTTCCAGATTTCTCATATTTTATGAGCAGGCTTTACAGAATTTATCAGCCTGTGAGGCTTTCCCTGGGGCTGGGCCGAGCTGTGCCTCTCATCTCAGAGAGGCTGTGGCAGAGGTGGAAGTTCAGAGGTGCGACAAGGTGTAAACTTAGACCATAGGTTGGGGTGTTTGGTCAATGCTACCCTCTGCTGGGCAGAGCCACTCGGCTTTGCATGTGCCAGCTCCTGTGATTTATTACTACACCCCTCTACTCTGATGTTTTCGTGGCTGTCCAGCCACATGGACAGCCCAAAGAGCTTGCAATTTCCTACAATGGATGCTTATGTGCTGTCACAGCATGCACTTTGGAACAGATTTCCTTTTGCTTATGACTTATTCCTATCTTCTCACTTACCTTCAGGGTTTTCTTTGTTGCCAGATCCTTATAGCCTGCTCCGTGGTGGTGTCACCAGGAGTCCCCAGGCAGCCTCACAATGTCACAGCATACCTGGGAAATGAAAGATGTGACTGACCTAAAAAGATGCAGCTGACTAACAAATCCAGGTTTCCCTTCAGCCTGCACCACTGTGATTTTTTCTCTTTTTTTCGCATGTAAATCACTTGGTACTGGAAATGCCACGCTGTGATTTGGGGTTATTGAATGGGGCTACTGAACATAACCTCCTGTCTTCAGGAGAAGATTGAGAGAGTGTGAGGCTGGAGAGGGCAAGTGTGATGGTCTGCCCTGACCTCCAGCACGGTGCAAGCCAAAGAGCTCCATCCATCCAGAAGATGAGCACTGAAACTTACCTTGGAGCTATGGCATAGCAAAACCATCCACCACTATTATTTATGATGCCACATTGGTCCCTACAGCATCATGTTAAAATCTCACTGCACAGACAGTGTCGCCCACTTCTCCGTTCCTGATTTCAGGGAGCAGAAATTTGACTTGAAATTGCTCAAATTCTAGCCAAGGCTGCAATTTATTGGCATCAACATTGCATAAGGTAAAGGTACAGGGCAGCCTGTAAATCTAAGTTCTGTTTTTCTTATTCATCTTGCACCCTTAGCATTGCATGAACGTCCTTTTTTTGTGATAAAATAATTCGTATTTCAAGTAACTGGTAATATAGAAGTGTCTGGAGCCATTACAGTTTTAATGAGAAGTGTAGGAGATGCTCCTATTAGACAGGGACCACTGGCACAATAGACTGTAAAAGCCCCTTCAGAGTCATTACAATCTGTCATGTCAGGCTGAATTTAGGGAGTCTGTAATCTTCCTTGACTGACAAGCTCCTGCAGAGCTATTGTGGCTATTTGAAGAACAGGTATTTTTTAAAAATTAAAATCTTACGTGAAAAGTTCCCTCTGGAGTGGCTGCCAATAGCAGGGTGTGCTGCAGCTCTGGGGCTCTGTATGGCTCCATTCAGTGTTTAATTACACACAGCCAGATTACAGGAACAGTAATAGAGTGGTAAAATGAAGCACACAGAAATGCCAGCATTAAGACTGACAATAAAACATCAATCCAGGCCCCTTTAGTGGCTGCATGGAGGCCATCTCTCATTACTTGGGCATGCTCTGCAGCTCTGCCAAGGCTTGTATCAGTAAATGGCTAATGAGCACACGTGACTGATGTGTGTTTGAAACAGCTACACATGCTGCATGTGCACCCAAACACTCTCTGCTACAAAAACCCAAACCCTTATACCACAGATGAACTTTCTTTTTTTTAAAGCCTCCCATGGAAATATTGTAAATTTAGGGGAGAAACTGAAAATCAACTTCTATGTGAGATGTTTTATTTTAGGATGAAGTGATAGGATTTGTGGAGCAATATTTGAAACCACATTTTTACCACTGGAGTCCTTCCAAATGGTGTTGTGTCTGGTCATACATGGTATGGCCACATTCACTGCTGGCCCTTAATATGGGCACTGCACAAACTACATCGTAATGAGCATCAATAAAGGAGCCACATCTGTTTTTGAATCTTTTCCATTTGCAAACTCATTTTCTTCAGCTTAAATTCTATAGTATTGAATCTCTTTCCTAACTCTTTCTGAGCCATACAATATAATCTCCCTTTTCAGTTACAAGTCAGCACAATTGATGCTTTTCTGCAGGAACATCAGAAACATGCCTGCCACGCAGCTGCTGAGGTCCAAGCCCAAAAGAGGAGCACCCACATGTTCATTTTGGGTTAAAACCTCACGTGCCAGCTGGGATCTGGGAGGCAGCAGCCTGCAGCATCTGAGCTGGAGCAGCATCAGTGTAGGGCAAACAGCACCCAAGCCCACAGCTGTTCTCTGCTGCCTTTACTGCCATGAAGCAACCTCAGATAGGGGGTTTCTGCTTATGACAGAAAAGAACTGGGCCAGCCGTGGTGAGAGGGTGGATTGCTGGTGTCACACACATAGGTGTGTGCACACAGGCAAACTGCAGGACAGCAGGAGCGAGGTTATTCAGTGCTGGCTGCTCCCCCAGGCACTGCTAACACCACTGTCACGCAGGAGGGAAGACCTTGGCAAGAAATTCAAAGCAAAATGACATCTCAGGTGCTTCACAGCCTGCAGGACAAGCCTGAGATGAAATAAAATCCTGGGGCAAGGCAGCTTCAAATTTTGCAGTGCTGGTTGCTGTCTTAATTTTTTTAGGTGCCAGGTCTGACTAGAATGATAAAATTTCCACCCAAACTCACTTTGTTTTTCATGCATTCACAGCATTTCTTGGCATTTTCAAGGGTGGGAATGCTGCAGCTCCAGCCTGTGATTCGTTTGGAAATTTGGAGGAAATCCTCTTGTGCATTGTGCTGAGTCATGAGAAAAATAACTTATTGACATTTGCTTGCCTAAGAAAGAAAACCAAAATTGCTTAGTTTAAATGATAAATTCAAATTATTATTTAAATGAGAAAATTGCCTATTAAAAATAAAGGTTCTTTAATTGGACAGTAATTTAAAAGAACTGCAGTTTGAAAGGTGCCCTTTGACAGGGGGCCACAGGTTTTGGGTTTTCACCACAGGTGAAACTACTGCTTACAGTTGTGTTTTAATGTTTCCCAGATTAGTTTTGACACCAAAAATTCAGTACAGAAAATTTTAAACTCAGGTCTAAGGATGTCCACAACAACAGGCTTGACCTCTTGACCTCCTGCTGCTGCTACTGCCAACTGCAATGTTCCTTTGAGCTAATTTAAGACTTTTCAGTGATTTTATGGGACCTTGTCTTGTCTGTATATGAAGAGGATGCATGTGAAGAAAAGAACACAAATCCATGCAAAACAAGAGACTTCTGGGCATCATAGGTACATGATGGTTTGTATTCATTTTAGGGTTAAACATAATCAATGTCCTTCCACCACCTTTAAGCACATTAAAGCCTTAGATCAGTTTAAGTTCTTTAAGATGACCTAAGGCCCTCGCTCATCTTAAATAGCTAAAGCACTGTCCAAAAGCATACAAAAGCAAAGGAGAGGTGGAGATAGATGGTTGCTGCCATTGCTGCTTTTCTCACAGGGAGGGAGGAGTTTAAATTGCTGTCAGGTTTTTAGCCATGTCTGTAAAGTGGAATAAGCAAGAGCTGAAATAGATGTGAATCCTCAACCTGCAGTTAATTGCCTGAAGACCATCTGGTGCTTGGTTAAGCTCCCAGGTGCTTATATTACTTGTGAGCTTTATAGATGCCAGCCAACCTCTTTAAGTTGTGCCTTCTATTCCCTGGTTTTATTCTCATAGGAATAAATCTAGGAAGTTAGAGGACAAAAGTTATGATAACATGAGCCCAATTGTTTCACTATGGAAAAATTGGTGTTTGAGAGAATAATAACCATGCTGAACACATCACTTAGAGGCTGCTGTGCCATGTGTGCATTGCAATAAATCTTTAAACTCAGGGTCATAAATCATGGTCATATAAAAGTGTAGTGGGAGGAAAAAAAACCCCTATCACTGCCAAAGCAGAGGAGGGAGGAGTAATATGGTGGTGCAGATGGATGTGGGCAATGGAAATGCTGGCAGGAGACAGACAAGGGAACAGGGAATTGATGAGACATGGGCAGGACAGAGGGATGAGGGACAGGACATGCTCCCAGTGACAGAAGATACAGAAAGACATTACATCTCTGATGTTTATATTGAAAGAACATTAGGTGATGAGGTAAGGACTAAGAAGCTTCAAAATATCAAAAAAAAGAAGTTTCACAGACTTCCAATTTGACACCATAGAATCATTTAGATTGGAAAATACCTTTAAGACCACTGAGTCTAACCATTAACCCAGCACTGCCAAGTCCATGACTAAGCCATGTCCTCACGAGCCACCTCTACACAGACTTTAAGTATCTCCAGGGATGGTGACTCAGCCTGTTCCAGTGTTTGACAAGCCTTTCAATCTAAACCTCCCCTGGCACTTCAGGCCTTTCCCTCTTGTCTTGTCACATGTTACTTGGGAGAAAAGATCAACCCTCATCTGGCTACAACCTCCTTTCAGGGAGTTGTAGGGAGTGAGAAGGTCTTTCCAAATCTCCTTTTCCCCAGGCTGAGTTCCTCAGCTGCTTCCCATCAGACTTGTGCTCCAGACCCTTCCCCAGCTCCACAGTCCTTCTCTGGACATGCTCCAACACCTCACCGGCCTTATTTTTGAGAGGGACCCAAGACTGACCCCAGGATTCAGGGTGAGGACTCAGCAGTGCCGAGTACAGGGGGACAGTCACTGCCCTGGTCCTGCTGGCCACACTGTTGCTGATACAAGGCAGGATGTCATTGGCCTTCTTGGCCACCTGGGCACACTGCTGGCCAGTACGGGTTTACTTGGGTTTTGTTTGGTTGGGGGTTTTCCCACAGGATTTCTCCCTTTCCGTGAACATTTCAGCATAGGGAATTTAGCTGCACAGCAGAGGAGCTGCCCATAAGGGTCTCCTTCCTATTCCTGCTGTCCCACTTAGGGCACTCAGGATGGATTTGCACTGGGAGGCAGAACACGCTGATGGGAGTTGTGCTTCAGGCACACGAAGTGCGGTGAAAACACCGAGCGCTCTGGAAGATCAGATCCCCAGTGTTGCAAATTGAGCACCCAAAATTAGCAAGCGTGTTTGATTATTTTGGCCTTAATCTCTTGTGTGGCTCAGTCCCCCAGCTGGCGATATCGCAGGCACGCTGTGAAGATAAAGGCATTAATATTGATCAGACACCGAGGCATTACAGGGGCGCTCGCAAGGAAATGAATGTCGAATGCAGCCTGTGGTTTGAACAGCGTGTGTTAATGTGGCCTGGAGCAATTCACCGGATTAAAATAACCCCAAACGATAGGTGATCAGATAATTAAAGGATACGTCACATTTGATGTGCACCAAGGCCAACATTGTGGCTGTGCAGGCTGTTAATTGTGGCGCTTCCCGGCTCCTCAGGGGTTGACTTTACAACCTGATTGTCTCCTACGTGTGGAGTTCTCAATCTGTACCCTCAGGAAGGGAGGATTATCTGAGAACACTTCTCCCTGCTCCGCCTTCATGCACGTGCCTGTTGGTCCTCTCCACCCCCAAATTTTGACTTTCATACCCATTTCCAACCATGTATAATGAACCATAGGGCAGCCCAAAAAGATAAGTTGGATCAGAGGTTGGACTTGATGATCTCAGAGGTCTTTTCCAACCTTGTTCATTTTATGATTCTATGAAGATGAGGAGTCAGAGTAGAGATAAAAGATCTGGTTATTCCTCCCCAGAAAGACATGCTGCTTTGTTTGTACATCAGGGAGATTGGAGAGGATGCAAGTGCACCAGAGGACACAACTGTGTACAATGTGGGGCTCAGCTGGTTTAGCTTCCCACCCCACTGTTCTTATGTCCAATGGATTATCCATCAGGGAACTTGGCTTGTGAACCTCAAAATAGTACTTTGAGGCCAGATACTTCCAGCTGTGAACACTCAGAAGTCCCAGTTATGCTGACTGGGACCGTGGAAGGGCCTCTCTTCCCTCTCCAGCCTGGCCCATGCTTGCACTGGGTCCACGTTCACCCTGAGGACACATCACAGCTCTTTAGTTTCATACAATTTTACTGCTGGGACTGTACACACACTACGAGTTTTCATCTTCCTGAGTCTGGTGTGCTTATCTGAGCCATGTGAGTGTTACATCGACACAACTCACTTGCAGGGGTGACAGGCCAGAGCCATCCCCTCCAAAGAAGGGGACTTTTTCTGCATGTCACCTCCACTTGCACAGAGGAGAAATGTCAGTAGCCTCCAGCACCATCTCACTACACCAATGAATCAAATAACAAGTGAAGAGTGGAGGAAAAAAATTAAATGACAGAGGTAGGGGAAAAAGATAGGGAAAGCCATTCACTTGCCTGCAAAGTAATCACTTTTTTCATTTAAGCAGAACACTCAGCTATCTTTTATATTGTTATTGGTAAAGTCCTCTTAGAAGCTGGAAATTAATTTTTTTTATCTTCTCATATTCTCTTTTTCCCATTTGGTGAACACTGCTATTTTTCAAGGTTTCTCACAGAACTGAAATGAACATGGCTCATTTTGTTCTTTCCTTTCCACAGGCATTAACGCTGCTGAATTACGAAGAGAGAAGGAGCTTTGCTAATTAACTTTAGTCACATTAAGTCCAGGCTGACACACATACAAGGAGCAGCACAGTGCAATTGGCCAGCAATGGGCACAGCCAAAACAAAGTCCTGTTGCCCAAACCAACCCAGAAGATGCATTTTAGTTTTTATCAATGGGCAGATTACCAAACATGTTATTTAAGGCTGCAACAGGGTTATATTGTAGGGACAGTGATGGAAAGGTGAAAGAAATGTTCCTGGGTATATCCATCCCCTTCCAGCCCTACAATAGCTGGGTGGACCTTAGCAGGTCATGGGAAGCTGGAGATTATGGAATCCAGGGTGGGACCCATTCCAAGCTCAGGTGTAGCTTGGGAAGAGGACCTACGTGAGAAATGAGACCCTCTGGCTCGGAAGAGAAAAGTAGGCTTTCACATAAGCATGAGCTTGTTCAAATCTAAATTTTTGTTCTTTATATAAAACACACGTTTGCAGCAGGTTTAGGCCATGTCCTAGTGCTCCCTGGCAGACAGACCCCACATTCAATGGGCGCTTTAGGAAAAAACCACAGGAGCTTCATTCCTCCAGAACAGGGACATCAGGACTGTCCTGGGCTGTGTCCTGAGCTCAGCTCTTCCTGCCTGGAGGGTAAATATCTGAACTTGAAGCTGCCAGTTGGGTTGACAGAGGACAACTAACACAGGTGATAATCCTGTTCACCAGGCATTCCATATGGAGTAGCTGTAAATTTGGGATGATCTTTTGGATTTGGGCTTAATCACTATCTCTCTGTGCACAGTCCCCATCAGCAAACAAGTGATGGAGTGGAGCCGGAGCTGCCCAGGGGCTCAGTGTCCTCCACTCTTTGCAAGCCACGCTCCATTTACACAACATAATTACCAGATGAGCTGCCAAGCAAAGAAAGGTTCCAGTTTTGCAATTGTAGCCAAAAGCCTCATTCACTACCAGATCTCAAAAATGCAGTTGACAGTGTTTAGCCAAATCAGACATTTTTTGGAAAGTTTTACTGGAATTCCTGACTTTTCAGGATGCCAGGGTCAGTGTCAGCTGGTACAATTCTTCCAGCTGTCCAAATTCCTGCCCGCTGGGTTGTGAGCAGACTGTGAAAGGATCTCCAGAAGGTGAGTTATGCAGACTTGGATGGTGAGGGAAAGGATTCTAGTAGGAGGGTGAACCTCATTTTTCAGAGCTCTATAACTCAGCTGGATAATTGTGCTTTCATCTAATTGATGTGAAAGCTACAGCCCCACGAAGGTTGTTACACAGTGTTTAATCAAACGGGTGTCTCTAAGCCTTGGGCCACAATGCAGGTGTCTTTCTCTGATGGAACTGCAGTTCACTTTGTGCTCTTTGAAAACTCATTTAATTGGATGGCATGTTTTAGGCACTCTCCCTTAATTAAATCTGCATGGGCATAGAAAGCGAGGAAAGCCAGGGTGCTTTATCAAACTCTGCTCCTTCCATTTAGCAATACTCGATTTTCCCTTTTTCCTCCCACCATCAAGCTGCCAAAGCCTCTCTCAGGCCAGCTATGGGTTGAATGATGCCTTGACAGGCTCTTGCCCACCTTCCTTCATCTCCCACCCACGCACAGGGCTATGAGCAGTGACTGCCGCAGACAGGCTGCTCTGTGGCCACATCAAACACCAGTAGCTGTCAAAAAGAGTCTCCTCACCTCAGTTTTACAGTATTTCCTGCCGGAATCTGATGATACCTGCCCTATTTGCCATCAAGGCTCTTGTCTTGATATACCATTGCTGCATGTTCTTCAATAAGCAGCATCACCATTCTCCTTATTGAGGGGGAAAATGAAGTGCAGCGAAGCCATTGGACTCATCATCCATGTCACTGTCATGTTTTAATCAGGTTAAGCTCATGGACCCTAACACAACCTTTCATGGGCACCTAAACTTCAGCCCCCAAATGGAGGTGCATGTCTCCCACTAAACCAACATTTGCCTGCTGTGAATGTTACATCTCTCACCAGCTGCTCCTCCATCTCACTCAGTTTTGATAATAGCTTGTACCAAAGAGAGTAATTAAACAGAGGTGCCCCACAGTCTTCCATGGTTTCTGTGATTTGGCTGCGAGGCTCCATGGTTGGGCTGGGACCTGGCTCTGTGCAGGAGAGGCAAGCCAGAGCTCATGGAAAGTGAGCACAAAAGCAACTATGGGAAGAGCCAGGAAATACTGGGCAGGAGCAGCCTCCTGCCAGCTCCCTACAACCCCCAGGCTGCCATTGCCCCAAAAATGTCCACCAGACAAAGCATTCAATCTGTGTTCCCACCACCTCACTGTGCTCATGAGTGACACCACCCAACTGCACCCTCATGCCTTCCTCTCCCAAACTGAGCCACAGCTTCTGTCTTTAATTTACATACTGCATCTCCCAGCACAGCCTCTGGTCACCGTCCCACCAGAGAGGAATCCAGCCACTCTTTGTTCCCAGGGCTCACTTTTTGAGTGGCACTGAGCTGTGTTTTGCCGTGTCTTTGTGTTTCCAGTGCCTGCCAACTGTGCCAGCTGTGGCCAGATAAGATCTAATCTGGGCTCTGCAGGCAGGAAAACACCAGCTAGTGTGTGAGGTTTCATATTGTGCACCACCATCTTCCTCACTGAGCTTTTCCACATAAATTCGATGCCCTTAATTAAAAAGCCATATGTCCTACATGGAGTTTGCTTTGTCCTTGTTGAACCACACTTCTGAACTTGGCTGCTGCTGAGGAAGTTGTGTCCTGGTTCCATCTTCATCGTAAGACTTCAAGGACCTGAGCAAAAGTTTCCCTTATGAAATGGACCATGGTGGATATTGTATAGAACAACTGAAGCATGAACCTCACCTGTCCAATTTCCTCAAGTATCAGAGCCCATTGATGGTTCAACCTGATTCATTCCCATACTCAGAAGTCAATGTGGACATTGAGTTTTGGATGCCAACAATCCAGTTGTCAGGGGCAAACCTGCCAGGGTTACCTTCGCAAACCCAATGCCATTTGCAGCAATTTCTATATTTAGAAAAAACTTGGAGAAAAGTGATAGTGTCCACCAGTGTATTTCCCACACAAGTTGTCAAGCTCAAAGCATGTTTATTGCAAGGCTAATGATGCCCCAGACTGCAGTTTCCACCCTTGGAAACTTTACACCACCTCATCCAGCTGGACTGTGCCCACCACAGGCATGTTATATACCTGGTTTTCACTGTCTAAATTAGCCTAACCAAGAATGTTGGGCCAGGGTCAACTGATGAGGAGGTGACAGAGATGACAGGAGGCTTTATTTATCTGGCAGAGGTACCCTAACACAGATAGTCATGGATCTATGGCCAGATGACTTCACCAATGTGAGCAATTGAAATTAGGGTAAGCTCATCCTACCATTGTGGATCTGCTTCCACCCTTCTCCTAACTTGGGAAAACAGATGAACATCACCAAGCATTGCCTGGAAAGATACACTTCTTTGAGATCATGTATGCACCATCTGTGCTCAGCCCTAGGTTCTGCTGGCATCCGCTGTGCAGACAAGACCATTGTTCCCTGTCAGAGTGGAACAACTGCGGAACCAGGCTGTGGATGAAGGCCTGGAAAAACCAAAACACACCTGCAATTCTCCCTGTAAGACCTGGACTCATCTCACCTACTTTCAGCCTTTAGGACACACCATGTTTGAGCTTGCTGGCCTGCTTGGGTCCACCCTAAGACACCTCCCAAGTGGGTGGAGGTGCCCATTGCTCAGCATTCGCTGCAGAGCAAAGTTGGGCTCGTGGCTCAGCACCTCATTTCATCAGATGTGACATATTCAAGAGGCTCCCTTGGTTTCCATTTCACTGCTCATCTAAAGGGCAGAGTGGAGTCTTGTCCTCTTGCCCACCATCACCAGGGCAGGTGAGATGGGTGGGTGGTTTTTCCAGCAGTGCCACTGCTCAGACAGCTTCAGGCTGTTCAGCTGAAGGGGATCTACTGAAGGCAATGAACTGAAAATCACAGCATAGATGAGAACAGATCTAAACCAGACCCTCTGCTAATACCTGGCTCTGCCTCTTCCTTAAAAGCCTTGGTTATTATCATCAGGAGTTGGATGAGAAGAGTCTGCTTGACCCAGCGTATTTGATTCTTAATTTATGCACCAAATGGGAAAATGAAGTTTAGAGCAGCTGTTTTTTTTTCAACAACAGCTTCATTAGTTAGTGAAAAGGGCTGTTCTAGAAACACCTGCCATTCTCCTGGAAGGGGTAATACTGTTCTTGATATGTCTCTTATTATAGCACCATGACATGGGTCTTATTGTACTCTGGGTTACTCTGTGTTTGTCACGGGCTGGAGCACACAGGATGGCTGTTCAGACAAACAGCTCTCTTCCAGGAACCCGCTGCACCAGCAAGCCTGTAATAGCCACATCTGTGATGTTTTCAACCCAACACAGGCTCATTTATTTTTCCTGTTACCTCCCAGCACAACCCCATCTGCCCTGCCACAGCTCCCCGGCCCCCAGCTCTGTGCCACTTCTTCCAAGAGGACCTCTGCACTAACACACACAAAGCCTTGCTGTTCTTTAACATCCCCTCCCTGACAGAAGAAAAGCTCCTGTTTGCCAGAGAATGGCTGTCTTCAGAGTGTGTCCTCAGGAAAGAAAACAAAAAATGGCTGTTTATCCTTCTTTCCTGTCTTTTCCTTACTCCTCTTATTATTCATCCCTCATCTGCATCTATGCTGCTGTAAGAAAAACAACAACAAGGTCTCCATGCCTCCTCCCTAAAGGGAAGTCTGGATTAATTTGGAAAAAAACAGACTGATAGGCATGTGTACAAACAATGAGAATATTTTCCTTTTAGGAGGTAATTTTTATTAAAAAATTGCATGGGGTGGCCGTGGTTTGGGAGCAGCAGGTGCATAAACTGCTGGTGCAGGGGTAGGTCTTGTGGATATTGTTTTGGGACTGCTTCTCTTTATGGTATATATTATATATATACCTTAGCAATTATAACCAGTGGGTTATTGGGTGAGAAAAGAGGCTATGAATGAAAATTATATGAAGACACAACTGCTCCTGATGGATATTTTTACTGCTCTACTGTGACTTTCTCAGTTTATTCATGGCAAGCCCAGGACATTTGCTTCCCCAGCAGCCAGAGCAGATGGGCTGGTGGCTGAGGCAGTCGGACACCAGGCAAATTCATGTCCTGATTTCATCCAGCTGTGCACGATGGTTCCCACCTTCAGCATTCCAAGCACCAAGCAGCGACCCACAAGTCTGAAGGTGGCATGTCACCATCATCATCCCTTCTCTAATGTCAGCTTGAAGCCAGTGCAGGGTGATCCTGGTAGAATTCCAGTGGAGAATTCAATGTACAGCTATTCCCAGTTTTGCGCAGTGGGATTTATAGAAGTGCAAGGACCTAAATAAAGAGAAACTATTGAAATATTCCTAATAGGCAATACCTTTTTACCTCCTGACTTTGTACAGGAACAAGGGACATTTTGGGATAGGCATTTAAAATTTGGTAAGAAAATACCATTCTTAGGACAGAATCCATCATTCCTTCCATCCTTGGCTGCTCAGGCCCAGCAAAGCTTGGCTGTGTGGGCACCCAAAGGGCTTTGACCTTCACAGTCCCACCGCTCAGCATGTCAAGAGCAGAAGAGACATTGCAGGGAGGGGCTTAAGAGAAACAAATTTCTACCCATTTCCCCCTTCTCTAGCAATGCACTTATTTATGAGTTTCTCTGGATGGGCTATTTGCAGCCTTGGTAAAATTAATTTAGATCCAAGGAAGTATCTTTGCTCCTTAATGGCTCAGCAGTGTGGCCTTGCTAGGGATGCTCTGTCACCCTGGTACTTACTGCTAAATCAATATTAGCCATGGGAGCTCACAGCAAAAGGCTCTCACACAGCCTGTTTGTGCATCTGATGTGCCCTGTGCTGAGCTAAGAAACCAAGCACTTGCTTTCCTTCACCCTGCCCTCCCTGCAGGAGCAGAGCTCCCAAAACCATTCCTCATTCAGCATTTTCTTCAAAATCCTGCCTCCAGGCCTCCCTTGCTGCACAAGCTACAAGGAACACCATCCTAATGTTGCAGTTGAGATGAAGCAAGCCTCTCCGACTAGGATTGCTTTGTATGCCCTCCACTGAACTGGCTGCACACTCCTCCTGTCCCTGGAAATCCCCTGGGGGAAAAACATCACCTTTTTGATCATCACATCAAAGAAAAAGGAAACTCAGGGACCAAAGCCACAAGGCAGGTAGCATTGCACATAAATAATAAAAAGGTTTGGGTTTTTTTTCCAACTTTACATGGATAAATTGAAAACATGAGCCAACAGCTCTGGCCCCAGCATCACCTGGCCATGCCTTGGCACCAAAACACAACAGCCAAGCACCGGCTGGGTGCTTGGGGCACAGCTCCATCACGCGGCTGGGGCAGGATGGATCCTAAGCAGGGTGTTGGAATGCAGCTCAGAGTTGGTTTCAGTTGCTTAGCAGATCAGCAGGAGGGCCTAAGGTGTATTTTTGTATGCAAAAGCCCAGGTTTGCATGGAGAGCTGCCCCAGGCAGCAAGAAGGTAAACGTGAACTGCTTCCCAAAACCGCTCCCTGCACCTTCCCTGCTCCCCAGTGGCCCCCAGATGATGTTAAAAGAGCCACGGTGCTGCTTTTTGAAAAACTTCTGCCTGTGAGGTTGTGGTCAGCATCTCAGAGGGGATAATTCTGGAGCTGTGCTGATTTCTGTGAGCAGAGAACATGGTTCTTTGGGGGTTTATTGAATGAGAGAAGCTGCGTGCTAAGGAGCACATTTGTTTCTACTTTTGTATCTGAAATGAAAGGGCAACTGTTCTTGTTTGGGGATAAAGTCTAAAGCCTGTAGGCAGCTCTCTCCTAATGCATAAAATAACAATTTATTCTTCTAACCATAAGAAAACATTGTTTTTTCATCTTTCTCAGCACAACTGAAAACATGAATTAATGACTCGTTTCCTACACTCTCGACTGAGAAGCCCTGAAGTTATTTTTTGCCTTTATCCTGAGTGTCCAGCTCTCCCAGCAGGGTCAATAAAATGGCAAAGCCCCTGATCTGCTCCCCTACAAAGGCAGGAATGCCAGTGTTGCCCATGTCCTCATGAAGACATGCTGCAGCAAAAGTCTTTCTGCTGCTGCCACATACCCAGAGCTCTGAAATTAATGTGCCTACAGCCCCACTAAAGCATGCTGGGGTTTTGTCCAAGATGGAGCAGTATTTCTTTCTAGATCCCATCAAATTTTCCAGATCTTTTAGAACATATATATGAAATTGTGATGCTTTAGTAGCTCAAGGACTGTAGCTGAGGCAGACTCCAATAGGACTGATGCAGGAATAGCTGTTCTATTAGAAACTACATAACCAAGAGCCTTTATTAAACTGTGGATTCTGAGTATCTAAAACCTGTGACAGTTTAATGATTTAGTCCTTATTCAGAGAAAAGCAGTACAGCTGGTGTAATGGCACAATGTCATTATATTTATATTAGTTTATATCATGAAGACAGAAAAAGCACAGCCCTCTGAAAGCTTCCATACTGCTATAAAAGTGAGGGTAAGTCTGTGAGCTAAAACCAAAATGTCCATTTTTTCAGGCTTCTGATGGGGCCCTTCTGCTGTGATTTCCCCCCAGGGTGAGGGTGGGCTGCCAGAGCAGGGCTGCACAGACAGCACCTCCATCCTGCCACACCTCACATGGCACTGTCAGCCCTGGGCACACCGGGAAAACACAGCACAGTTTGTCCCCATGCAATGTCCAAGCTGGAGACTTTAGACCAAAGGGGTCATGGAGGGGGTGAAGAGGGAGATGGAGGTAGAGTTGCCTTACAGAATGCCTGAGGCTTGGCCAGGAGCAGGGAGAGGCTGGGGGGACACATTCCCTGGCAGCCTCTGCATGAGGACACTGTTTGGACAGTGCAAACTAATGTTTTCATAGCAAGTTTTGAGTTTCTGTTAAAAACTGAGTAAGACCACATTAGCCACTGCATCCCAAGGTGAGCCCTTGATCCGGGTCCTGAGCACCTTCTGCTGCCCCGAGCCTGTTTTTCTATCAAGACACTGCATTGCCATCCCCCTCTGTATGTAAGATGGGCAGATTCTTTAAAAGCAAGTAAGGATGTGGCTTTGTAAAGGTGTTTCGAGGAGTTCTGCACAGGACTGATGCTCAGGACACACCCAGATCCAGCCCTACCCATTTGCTGGTGCAAAGCTTTGCCAAATGAAGGAGCCTTTTGGGGTCAGACAGGGTTCTGTGCTGCAGCCCATCTCAAAGCTTGTGAGCACTCCTGTGGGTGTCTTTCTTTGTCCGCATTCCAGCTTTAATGGCTTTTCACAAGGAATATTGGCTTTTGTGCTCCCTTAGGTGAACTGGCAGGCACTAATGAGCCACGCATGCAATTTAATAACGCTCACATTTGGAGGACGGGAAATGGTTCTGTGGAAGGAAATGAAGGAAGGGGGGAAGGAGAGCACAGAGGTGCATGGCCTTGGAGCATGAGCAAGCCAAAGAGCAAATCGTAAGGACTCACACAGTTTCCAAACCTAGAAACAGCTAGAAGGGAATATCTGCTTCTCCCAGTTTGCTTTTGGGAATCACACATATATATACTAAGTTACTGGTTCCCAAACGTGCTCCGGGAGCTGGGACAGGAATGGTGGTGGTGAAAAGGTGCTCTGGTACACCTGAGACCTTTGCAAACAGGCTCAATGCTGAAGAAGCAGCCACAGAGAAGTAGGCAGTGCCAAGAGTGGGGCTTTACTCCAGAACGATGTAGTTTGCCTCGCTCTGGTGTGAGCAGCCACCCTGCAACCCCCTGGATGGAGGGGCTCAGCCCACACCTGGCTCTGTGGGAGCGACAAACCCATGTGGAATGTCCAAAATGCTGGGGGCATCCCACTGTGGAACAAGCTCAACCCTAGACACTGATGTCCTCCCAATAACCCTCTACCTGCAGGCAGCCCCAGGCCAGTCCAAGCCAGGAGCTCTGACCCTGCTGTTGGGAGCTGCAAGAGGTCCAAAACACACCCCCTTAGCATATTTTCTTTGGCAGCCTCTTCCAGCCCAGGACTGACCCATTGGATCTGGCTAATTGCTCAGCTGGCCTTTGTTACTGTAACCTGAGCACGGCGTTTTCTGGCTCCTTCTGTTTCCTCTCCCATCACAATCTGTCCAGAGCACAAGTTGGCTCTGCACACACCTATTTTGCCTGATCAAGCACAGAGGGCCAAATCAATCCCTCGGTTTCATCCTATCAATTTAGACTGAAAATATATTTTGCTTTCTTGCTTTTCTTGCCTTTTTTTTTGGCTTGTATACCACTGCACCAGGAACCATCTTAGTAGCATGTTCTCCCTCAACTTCAAGGACAGGTCAGTTCCCAGTCTTCAGACTGGGTGATGCCATCTCATGGAGATCCCCTCCAGCTGTGGAAATAAAGCAGATTATTACAACTCTTAACACCACCTGCTCCCTTCTCCTCATTCTCCCTTGGGAATGAATCTCTGGCAAGTTGTGAGGGTTCTGCAGAGGGTTCTGGTGCTCCAGGGTGGATGAGCTCTATTCTCTCTATGTTTCCTGGGATTCCTCTATTTAAGAAACTTGCATAACTGTGCACTAAAAGCTAAGCACACATCCATAAAGCATCTCCACCCACACACAGAAAGCGCAGCTAAAACACGCACGCTGGAACAAAGAGTCACCTCACGGTGCCCTAGAGATACATAACTACAAGCATATGGGCAATAAGGTATATTTTATGCTTCTTTTTAATTTTTTTTAGTGTTAAAGTACCAAACCTGGAATAATTAAGTTTGAATTCAACCTGCAAGGAGTCTCACTGTTGGAAAGGCTCAGCCCAGTCACTACAAATCCATCACTGCAAAGAGCACAGTGTCATTGTCTACAACAGGATCCAGTTCAATAGAAATCCTGAGCAAGGTCAAACTGCACAAAAATATTGGTTGGATCATCTCTTTCCTCTACCCCTATGTTCCATAGTAGTAATTTTCTGCCCCTTATTTTCTATTTCCCCTGTACAATCCCTCTCAAACCTAATAAAGAACATCTGAATTTCAAACTAGTAGAATTTACTGAAATGTGACATTAGACAAAATTCAGCATTTAGTCACTGGAATCCTTAATAATTTTCTTCATTTTCCCCAAAGTCATTATTTTTGCCAAAAGATGGTCTAAGGTAAATATTTAGTAAAAAGAAAAAAAATATTTTTAAGAGACCTGAATGATATTATAAGAAAAATCATCAGATAGTTAGAAAAATGTATGGGCTAGGAGGTAAATGTTATAAATTGTACTTTAATTAAATGGGAAAAACAACTTCCTGAAGTCATCAGGTGCATCGCTATCTCATGTTAATAGTATTTTGCATTTCTTACTTAATTTAAAGATGTCTTTCACTTTATTATTGGCAAAACATACCCAAACTGGGAGCATTGCCTTTAATTAGGAGAAGCAAGTGCTGGATCTATGAATGGAAGCATTTGTAGGAAGTAATGCAGCCAGGATTATCTTGTTTAACAAGCTGTTGGAGGCTCATGGAAAACGTTGTGAAATGGGAGACAGGGATGGAAGAAAGATGTGTATGGGTGTTGAGATGCAGAACACATCCCACATTTTAGCCTGGCTTCCTTAAGGACTTTTTGTGATTGCTCTGTCTCTATCTGTCCCCACTAGTGGTCCAGTGGCCAATTTCTATCAGTTTTGACAGCTAAAAATCAAATATATGGAACAGCTACATTTTTGTTTGTGAAAAACAGTGGTTGAGTAGAGGAAAAGGAGTTTGAAATTAGTGCCTCTCCCCTACTAAGCAACAGTGTAAGGGGGACAGTCACCCGTTCTGCTTGTCCTTCTGGCTGACCAGCTGTGAGGTGGTGATCCCAGGCACAGCTCAAAAGCATTCCCAAGAGGTTGTGCCTTGCCCTGCCCGTGGCTGAGGGACACAGATGGAAGTCCGAGGATGAAAGGCCACAGGGAAGGGACATGAGCTTAATGTAAAGGACTCCATGTAGACCCAGGGGATATGAAGTTTGGAAACCAGACTTTGGTTGCCTACTGTCTGCAGAACAATTTACTGTGTTTGTTTGTTTTAGCCTCTGCTTTGGCTCCTTCTGGTCCTTTTCCCACAGGGATGCTCAGTCCTGCAGTTCTTCCCCATGAAGATCCTCTCCCTGCACAGCATGGGCTGCTGTGGGTGCAAGGCATGTGCTGGAAGTCCTGACTGCCCCACAGGGATCCTGCAGGATACCAAGAGTGAGCTACAAAGGAATATCCCGCCAGGGAAGACCTCCTTGTCCTTGATTATAGCTGTGGTTTTCAGCCCATCACCCTGGAGTCCCTGGAGGTCATGGATGAACACTTAGATGCCTGTAAGAGGTGACCAAGGCAAGCAGCACAAAGTTCCCCTCTGAGCTTCTGCATTTCTGCTGGAGAAGCCTCTGTGACTGAGGAAAGCTGAAAACCACTATTTGCACTTGTTTTACTGCAGCCTCTTTAGGCCTGGAGACCTGAACCTCGGTGTGACACGTTCCTCCTGCCCATGTGCCTCCTCCCTTTCCTTGCTCTCCTTCCAGCCTTGAGAGGGATGGGAGAACACCACTCGAGGAGGTTCTGAAGGATATCCCTGCAGTGGGCACTGAGCACGAGGGGGAACCTCCTGCCCAGGGAGGACCTTTTGCTGGCAGAAGTCTTTGCTGGAGAAGCCTCAGAGGGAAACGCAGCAGCAGGAGCAGCACACGATGCCATTCTCAGGCTCCAGAGGTTCCTGGTAGCTGGTTAATGCCATTCCAAACAGAAACCTGTTTCTTGAGCTGTAAATGTCAGACACCAGAGTGACGTGGCAGTTGCAGGTGTCTGGAACAACTCCAGTTCATTTATTTCAGGGTTGGGTCCTGTTTTTCCCTTATGTTAAATTTAAAGAGGGCTTTGCAACCACAAAGTCAATGCAGCCCTCATCTCCTGACACATGAAAGCTGTGGGCTGAATAACTTATTAGCACCCCTGATAATGAAAAGCACTTCAATATTTGGGACTAATGCAGATTTCCTATTGAAAAACAAAAAAAAAATCTGTAAACAGCATCTGCAGCCACGTGCTCAAGGTAATAATTAAGGAGAATTATCTTTGCTATATGTATTAAAACAACATAATTGAAGCTAAGAAATTATATGTCCATATTAAAGAGAGGCAGACAATCTTTTGCTTAGGAAATTAACATCAAGTGGAGTAACTATTTCCATTTCTCAAAGAATCTCAGGCTGAATGAGAAAAATGAGAGCCAGATGCCCAAATATTACATAGCAGTTTCTGTTCTGCACCTTGAGGGCCCAGCATGGAGCAGCCTCCACCCCTGGGCAGCACTCCAACTCCTCCCCTGAATGCACAAGCAGAGGCTCTGAGGGTCTCACGTGGTCATGGCCGTATGGAAAAGGCCCTTTTTCCTAGAACAGCAGCAAAAATGCTGGGCGTGACCTGAGGAGCGAGAAGTAAAAAGGTGGTTCTTTTACTGATTGCCGGGGTATTTCAGGTGTTGAGTATTTTATTTAGAAATCCAAGATGCTTCCCCAGTGGCTTATCCAGTAAGTCAGTCACAGGCACTGGAAGGAGTCATCACCAACTCCTGCTTAGGGCCTTACAGGCCTCACTGATGAAAAAGCAGAAATTAGCACTCATTAGCACTTATTTTCAAGTCTTCTTCATAGAAAAGGGTCATCAAAAGCAAGTCAGAAGTGTCCAAATTAACCAAAGTTCTCTGACAGTTTAATGTTTCTGACTCAAACCTGTTAAAAGTTTACCTGGGAGGTAGAACATAGGCAAGGCTTGTGCACACTTGTGTTTGGGGGGTTGTTTCTACAATGACTTATGAAAGAAATTTGTTCTGATGGTTTTCCTGCCCTCAGGGCATTCACCACAGATACTTCTCATGAATTCATTACCCACTTCTAGAGAAACCCCTACTGCAGCCTTGTCTTCAGGAGGGGGCTTTCAGAACATCTCACTCTTGCCCATCTCTCCATTTAGCTGCCTATTTTCAAGATATTTAATATATTAAAGAAAGCTCTTGATCAAATTAGGTTAAAAATGGAGAGGAGTTGAGCAGTAATTCCATCATACATATTTTTCTGTAATTAAGAATTACCAGCAAATGACATTAGTGCCTTTTTTTTTTCTTTTTTGTCATTCTTTACCAGGGGTATCCACATTCCAAAGAATGCCAAGTCCCCCAAGGCAAACCCTTTGGGACAGAGGGCTTCCAGCACATGCTTCCCTCCCTTTTATGTGCCTGATCCTATTCTGCCTCTCTTTTTCAAACGATCTGCTCTCCCTTTCCCAGGTGTATGCAAGTACAAAGGATGCCAGATAAGCTTTCTTCCCCTTGCTGTAGGATGAGAGAGAAAAACCTCTCTCCAGGAGATCAGAATCTGTCACCAAGCCCACAGGGTCTTTTTGCAGCTCAGTGATGCCAATCAAATGGTTTCTATGAGAGACTAACTGCTATTCCTGGACTCTGGCTGACTCCTTGGTGTGGATCATTGCCTCCTGGAAAAGGGAGAAAACCCAAACCCAGTGCTGGAGCTGAATTCCCCATCCCCTTCATCCCTGTGCACTGAGAAGGGCTGACCCACCATACCCCCAAAAGAGATGGTGGCAGCCCCGTGCACACAGGAAAGCACTTTCCATCTGGAATCAGTGAAATCCCATAATGAAGAACACAGATTTTGCCATTTCTCATGAATCCCATTTTCTTGTGGTAACAGTGAACTGTCCCGTGGGTGAAGAGCCCATGGGGAAAAAGGTCCCTCCTGACCCTGGACCCAGGGCACAAGTGGCACCTGCTGCTGGAAGAGCAGTAGGCAGCTAATCAGCCAAAACACCCATGCAAGTGCCTGAGCACCCCTGAATGGGAAGAAACACAGCCTTGTGGGGCATCAGGGGCTGGAGGCAGCTCTTAGAGCATTCCTGACCCCACACCCAGGACATCTTGCTGTCACAGTAGCAGCAGGCAGTAACTTGGAGAAGACAGCTGGAGGAGGCAGGTCAGCCCCTTTGCTGCCTTCTGCCCTGCACTGCCCTTCAAAGATGCTGTCATAGGCCAAGTTGTCCCTTCTGGGATTAGAGCCTGACATCCACTGCAGTTACAAAAGCATGGTCCATTATTGCAGTCGTTTTCTCTCAGCTCTTTGAATTCACAGCTGTCCTCCACCTCTGAGGTGCACCTTGAGGGAATCTGCCTGGCACTGTCCCACGTCTGCTGTGAGGAAAGGCAGAGAGAGCTGGGACTGCTCCACCTACAGAAGAGAAGGCTCAGAGAGATCTGGTGAGTTGAATCTGAGTCAGCAGTGCCCTGGCAGCCAGGAGGGCCAACCCTGTCCTGGGGGGCATCAGGCAAAGCATCCCCAGCCCGGCAAGGGAGGAGATTGTCCTGCTCTGCTCTGAACTGGGGCAGCCTCACCTTGGACATTGTGGCAGTTTTGGGCACCATAATATCTGAAGGATATAAAGCTATCAGAGTGTGCAGGATCCCTGGGGAAGGTCTCACAGCACTAAGCCTGAGGGAGCCCAAGGACAGTCTGGACAATGTTCTTTAGCCACACAGTTCCGTTTTAGGTAGTCCTGTGAGGAGCAGGAAGCTGGACCCCATGATCCCTATGGATCCCTTCTAACTTGAGAGATTCTGTGATTCTTCATTCAGTCTCATTCTGTGATTCTTTATTCAGTCTCTGGCCGCTCTCCAATGACCGAGGTATTTCTTGCAACACTCTGCCTGAAGTGACACATGGCAGAGCACCATCCCTTCATCAAACAAAATAATCTCTCATTTTTTCCATCCCTCTCTCCTGCTAGCCCAGAATGACACCTGCCTTTATCCTCCCCCAACAGCTTATTATCGCCTTGCATTTAATGGTCTCTACTGTAACTTATCCACTCCCACTGTCCTGCTGCTCTGCCAGCTCTCACCCATTTTGTACTCCAGTGTCTGATTTCTCCTCCTAACTACAGCTCTTTCCTCTCGCCTTTATCAAGTTTCTTCTTGTTATTTCAGGCCATTTTTCCTATGTATTATGGCCATTTCAGATTCTGATACAGCCCTCAAGAGCACCTGAGTGTATTCTCGAGTCACTGCCAACTGCAGGTTTTTATACAGGCTATTTGTTTCACTGCTCCAGCCATTAATGAAGTTACACAGAAACACACACCCTGCAATAAAGTGTATAGTGGTCTCACAATGCCCTCTCTGGCTGCATACCAATAGCCATTCTAAGTGCAATTTTTCTGCTAAATTGTGTTAATTTAGTTCATTTCCTTCTCTTCCTTGTGGAAAGGATAAAGGATATAGTGAGGCAAAGAAAACATTAACTGCATCAGTTTTCTCTGAATCATCTGTCAGTTTTTTTCTCCATTCCCTCATCTTTTCACACTTAATCATGTGCCTTTCCTTCAGATTTCTGCAGTTTTCATTTTAACTGAGCCTCAGAAGCCCTTGCTGTGCCATTTTCCCTTCACATTAGGAGATTGCTGCCGGGCCATTAAAAAAGCACCTCCCTCCATTTATCCCACCCATCCTCTCCCAAACAGACCCAGGCATCAACCCCCACACTTACCAAAACTGCCTTTTGAAGTCCCTATTCTGCTTCTCTGTTTTCTCCAGAGCACCAAATGCCAACTCCACAGCCACTTTCACCTGAATTACCTCCAACTTTAAAAGTTTTAACCACATCAAATAAGCCTGACTGCAACCCAGAGCCAACTCCAGAATAACACGCTGTACCTTCTCAAATACAAACTGTCCTCTGCAAAAAAAATAAAATAAAATCTATTCATTTTTTGTCTTTTCAAGTCTTCCCATGTTAGGCACATTCCCAACAGATACCCAAGCAGTGAATAGTTCCCATTTCCACCAGACTTCATTGTCTGGAAATATTGGTGGATGAAAAATTGGGCACAGGCTGGTGATGTGCTCACATCCCAGAAAGTCAATCTGGGTGTCGTGGGCTGCATCACAAGCACCATGGACAGCAGGTCGAGGGAGGGGGTTCTGCCCCTCTGCTCTGCTCTCATGAGACCCCACCTGCAGTGCTGCCTCCAGCTCTGGGGTCCTCAGCACAGGATGGGTATGGACCTGCCTGGAGCAAGCCCAGAGGAGACCACAAAGATGTTCTTGGGGCTGGAACATCTCTCCAATGAGGAAAGGCTGAGAGAGCTGAGAAAGCCAAGGAAAGGTTTGGGAGATCATATTGCAGCCATTTAATACTTAAAAGGGTCTTATAGGAAACATAAAGAGACTTTTACCAGGGCCTGTAGTGACAAGAGGCAGCAGCTTTAAACCGAAAGAGGTTCAGTATAAACATTAAGGAAGAAAATTTTCATTCTGAAGTTGGTGAGATATAGAAAGAAGGTGCCCAGAGAAGTTGTGAATGCCCCATTCCTGGAAGTGTTTGAGGACTAGATGACTTTTCACAGTCCATTCCAACCCAAACCATTCTGTGATTCCTTGTTTACCAAGCTTTTTAACAAGAAACACATTGTTGATGTCCAGCATCGTGCCTCCAGCCTTTCCTGAGCAACAAGTCTCTGTTCCAGTGCTGCAGTTTATCTTCTAAAGTCTCTGCAGTGCCCAGCAATCATTTTTGACATACATTGACAAGGAGTTCCTCCTGTGTTCTCCCCATACTGGTGTACAGACGTTTTAGCTTCACATGTTGTTTCACTCTCTCTCCTGGATCTTACAGTCCCAGCTCCAATAAATAATTCACTTGCGTCAATGAAGTGCAACAGTCTGTCAGGACACAGTTTCACAGCAGAAGCTAAGACAGAACCCAAAATTTCAAGCCCCTCCACCAGCTGGATTTAAGCCCTAAAGACTAGAAATAACAAGTATTGATTATTCTCTTTCTCTTGGCCAGTAATGCTGTTTAGGAGTCACAAATCTCTCCTGAAAGTTCATTTGGACCTGAAGAAAGGTCCTAAACAGTCAGCATTTTTGACTGACTTGACCAAGTAACCTTTCCCTACAAGCTGCCAAAACACATCTTTGGAAGAAGCCTGGTCAGCAATTAAGAGGACCTTAGAACAGTTAAGACACTGTTGGCATCCAGACAGTGCATTGCTGCAATATTCACACAGAGAAATGCAGCAGGAAATCTCTCCCCTCAACTTCCCTCCTCCCCAAAAAGTAGAAACAAAACCCCCCAAGCCAGACTTACTGCAGTGGCAATGTCCTTATTACTTAAGAATCTGTAATCACACATAACTGCTTAAGGGCTCTGTGTCTTTGAGAAAGCTTCAGGTCTGCCCCAAAACCCAGCTATGGCAACAAGTCTTATTTTAACTTTAAAAGTTCAGGATGACCACAAGTTGGAGACTTTCTCTTTACAGAGGTCAACAAATTCAAACAGAAATAAGGGCACAAATCAACACCCAGACAAGTTTTTGCTAAAATAGATTAAGCCTCTAAACATCAGTGTTACCAAGTATCCCCCTATCAAAAGCTCCATGGTCTGTTTCTGTATTGCGCTTTAAGGCCCACCTTCTCTTGGCAAAAATACATATTTCAGTTCAATATTATTTCTTGAACTAATGGACTTAAGTGTCCAAACGCAACTGGAACTGATACTCTTGGCCTCTAAGGCTGAAATTAATTCCCAGCTGCCAAGCTGATTTGCCTGTTTATACTCACTGACAAACACCCAGTCATACACAAAGCTACCAGAAGTATTTTTGCATGGCTTTGTGCCATGCTATTATCCATCTCCACACTACCACTGATCTGTTTTGGAGTCCTTTCACCTGGAAATGCTCACCTGAAAGCATGAAACTGAGTTTTCCAATGGTTTCTGTTGCTCTAATGGGCACGTGAACTGCATCTCACTGGGCACCTTTTTTCTGCATCCTGGATGTGACCAACAGGTGAGTGTGAAACAATGAGATACAGGAAATTCCTGCCTAAGCATTTTTACGAGCCATATGCTGTGACCAGAATCCAACAAGTGCTATTGATTTTATTGAGATCAGAGCTGGCTGTTACTCTTCTACTTTTAGGGGTTTGGAGGGGTATTTTTTCAAATATTATAGAGCACTACTCAAAAACATGTCTTTGTAAGAGGGAGAGAAAAGTGGACAGTTTTAAACTGCAGACCAGTATTGCCCATGCTGCTGCTGCCAACTCTGGTCTTAACATTTACCCAGGTAAGACTGGTGGGTGAGGACAGACATGAACAAGACTGAAGAAAGAAGAGTCAAAGGAGAACAAACAGAATGGACAGCCTGCAGCCCAGAAGTACAGGAGCGTTATCCCAAATGCTGAACTAAGCCAGTACTTGTTCACAAATGCTACTTAGGGGGTTACTGGAATCTTGATCCCTACTATCCACCTGGGAGATTAAATATCACAAGTGTTGGCTGTGAAATGACAAGGACTTTCCTTGGCAGTCCTGGCAGAGCTGCAGTCCAAGAACTGAATTTCCCTGCTACAGCCATTAGACACAGCCAGAGTTCTGAAGGGTTTGGCAAGCTTAGGATCTGTATAAAATGACTGCATGTTACCTCCCTCTGAAACTGCTCACGTTTGTCTTCTAGATGAGATTGCAAGTATCTCTATATAGTGTTTTAAGCATATAATTAAGCATATATAGTATATACTTGGCCTTACTCAGCAAATGGCGATCATACACTTGAATCACCAGAACAAGGACCTGAACAATTGGAATTTTGTATTTTCAAATTTCTGTATAATGGCTAGAGGCAGAAACTGCACTTATGATGACCTGAACTAGCATTAAAACAATGTAATATACCATTCAGTGTAAAACTGATTGAGGCATTTTTTATTTATCAACATCAGCTTCCTTACCTCCCCAAAAGGAGTATGTTCATTCATTAGCCTCGCAGATCAAAAGGTCACATGGGAGGAAAATTCTTTTAGAAGAGGATTCTTTAATCTAGCAGGCAAAGAAAATTCACTATCTGGCTCCCTCAAGTTGGGGAAAGAAGCAAAGTACCTCTAAAGTATGGCCTTAATCTGTAAGGATATAATATCTTGGGGGACCTGATTGTGTAGAATAGATTTTTGTACTGGGGACTGTTCCTGTACCAGGGCCTGAATACAAGACTAGTGTTTTTGCTGTGCCACCTTGTATAGTTCTTCATTAAGACTAAACCCAGAAGAAGTGGGAGCAGCTCCTGCAACTCCAAAATAAAGTTTGGTGTCAGTGTGTGGTAGCTTGCCTGAGCAGTCCATGAATTCAGATTTGGCATCTGTCAGCATATCACAGAGGAGAAAAACTGCAGCCTACTCACCTAAAGGGACACTCCCAAGTGCAGAGGGTCCCATCACTGTGTATATTCTGATGAAGAGGCAGCAAAGAAAGCTGAGATAATGGCAAAGCAATTAGTTAAGCCCACATAAAAGAAGCAGGAAAATATCTTACAGGTCTAAACCAAGACTCTATTTTTAAAGAGGATAATCTGCAGTTCAGAAGCATTTATGAATCCACTGGAAGTTCCAGGGCATCATCTGTAGAAAAGAAGTGTGGTTACATCATCACAACGGTTTAAGCTATTGCTAGAAACTTTAAAAGGAAAGCTTTCTTAATTTTTTCACATTTTGAAGTTCCTACCTGGTTTAGAGACATTTATACTCAAATAATCCCTCTGATAAGGGTGAGAAAAGCTAATCCAAAACCCTACAGTATGGCAGGATTAGGTATAGCCCAGCCCTGAGATAATGATCATCTAATTTGTGTACAAAAAGGTCTTGAGAAGCAGGTTCCAGTGATTCAAAGGCAGGACAGATCCTGTGCTGATTCCAGGAGCTTTAATCTGTGATGTTCCATCAAAATGTTTCACAGAACAGGATTCTTAACCTGCATCATCTTTAACTAGAGTAAGTTTTCATTCAAAAGTGAGGCTAAATAAAGATAGTAAGTAATAATTTAATACCTAAACTCAGATTTAACAGCCAGGAACAGATTGTAACCAAGCACCATTCCAAACTGACAGCAAAAGCAAGGCAAAGACATATGAGCGGCTTTATGTGCACACACAGAGTATCACAAGACTGGCTGGAAATAGGAACCAATTTCCAGGGGCTTTGAACTTCTCCAAATGCTCTTTTTTTCAATGGGAACTGTTAATAAATGACTGATGCCATGCAAACACCTGTATCCAAAAGTCAACTGGTTCTTCATCTGAAACTGTTCCCCCCCACCTCCCAAACAACAGCAATTGGTAACAAGAGCTCCTGTTTCCCCAAATTTAGCCGAGCTTCCCTTTATGCAAAAACCCAAATGAATACAGAATTTTAAGAGCTGAAAGAGTAATCATTTTCTTGAGAAACTCAGATATCACACAAAAGAAACTGAGTCTGCATATAAAATTATAGGTAGATATTACGTTTAACTGTGTAAACTAACGTCACAGATGATGTCTAGTATGTAATCATGGAAAAAAATAGGTTTCAAGAAAGTTTTACTATGAAAACAAAATGAAATTTGGTGAAGTTGAACAAATTTGATCTCTTTAGTGACTGTGAAAATACTTCACTTGAAATGCTTCCAGAATGTCAAACTCCTGATATGCGACATTTTCAAACCTTAAGTAGCCTGCTCTCTGTTCTCTGAAATGAAATAACAGCCTTCATAACAAAGGAAAAATCCTATCTCCACTTTTTTATTTTTTTTACATAAACAATGAAAAGTGCTCCCAAACCAAAATCAATTTACAATTTTAAAAGGTTACTACAGATAAAAATGTACATTCCTTTTTCTTTGTGACTATATTTTAAGCAAGACTGTGCCTAAACTCAGAGGATGCTCAGTGTTTTAACAGCACAAGCATTACACATTGCCATGTTTACCACTGCAGACTCCAAAGGCAGAGCTCAGTGGCATCAATCTTCACATTATGAGAGGGGAAAGCAGTCCTTCACTGCACTCACATTGTTGCTTGCTTGCACCTGGAATCCAGTGAGAACTCACCCTGACCTTTCATGTTTCCCTGAAAAAGCTTTTCTACACTTTTATATAAGCCAAGAGACACAGAGGATAAACAGCTCTTCAGTTCTTTCACTGACTATAAAAAGCATGTTTTCTTCAAATCAATAGTTTAATAGTTATGCTAAATATAGCTTTAGCCACATTTCTTGCTTGTAATTCAGTGTAATGCTTCTGGATACCTCAGTCTTCATCTTGCTGATTTCTTTTCTGTCAACAGAAAGGATAGTTCATAATGTTAGGACAGAGTTATCTAAAGTAAGAGCACTAATAAATCATGACAAGTGTTTTCAGATACAACGGAGTAGACAATGACTGCATTTCTAAGCCATTTTTTGAACGCTGAGAGATATTTCCAGAAAATGGAACTGAGCAGTATCAGCCCCCTCCCTCATCCCAAACTACAGGATTTTATTTCCAGTAAAGAACAAGATTTGCCCTGTGCATTAACCAATGGAATATACAAGAACCAGAAAACATGATGACGGTGGCAAGAGCCAGTGATCACGATGCAAGTAACTTGCCCTCCCTTCCCTATGTACAAGGATTTCATGTTTTCCTGTCACTGTTCATCAAAAGAATAAAGAAACTGTACTGAAAAAGGAATAACTGTTTAGGGGTTTTTCCCAATATACTTATAACTTTTAAAGAGGTTCTTAAAAGCATTAGCTCCAGGCATTCAAAAACTACATTTCTATTCATATTACACTTGTATTTACATTTAAATTGGAAAAAAAACAAGTTGGTCCTTCAGTAAGATCTGTCAAACTACATTCATTGCTTCCCATAAAGATAATTAACTGAAGTGAGATCAGTAGGAAAGCTTGCTCTTCATCACTTCAGAAACAATTAACACAACAATACATCATGTGATGGCCTCATACATCACTTTTCCCATAATTATGTAATCTCTGTTAATTACAAAAGCACAGTTCCAGGGACTTCGATGTTTCCACTTGACAAAGATAGAAGGGCAGAAATTTCTCGTGCTACTTCTTACCAGTTTAAGAAAGTCGATGAGTTTGTGAACATCCTCTCCTGTAGAAAGGTCCACAAAATCCTTTGGCAGTCTGTAGCTCAGGTAGGGGCTGGGCTGGACAGTGACTTTGCTGTTCGTGCAGCGGAAAACTGGATAATCCTTTGGGAAAGATACCAAGATGTTTTGAACTCCTCATGAGACTGAGTCACATTGCCAGTGAGTTTATTTGGCATTCATTCAACTAAACTTGTGCTTTCTAAAAATTGTAGTTTTCTTCTTAAAACCTCCGCCCACTTCAGAGCAATTTAAAATGTCAAACACGTTAAACAGTCAAATAACAGCTTTCATTGCCTCGCTTTTAAATTTCCACAATGTATCAATTATTAATGTATTTAATATACATATGCTTAGCAGAGTGCTGTAATAATGGAGCTAGAAGGAACTTTGGGCAATAGTAGCTACATAACTATCTGCATAGAGAAAAATATTTTTGATAGAATCCCTAAACTTGTCTTCACAGTTTCCTTGTTTAAACACATTTGGAACTATAACTTTACTGAAATTATAATCTAAACTTTCCAACCAATTTACTTACTGAAGGAAAAAATACCTCTATGGAAGAGCCAAAAATATCTCTAAATGCTCAATTGTAGCACGAAATTTTGGCTAATTATATAAATTTTCATTTCACCATGTTAACATGCAACATAATTGTCCACTGTACAGTAATAAGGAGCTTCATTTCAAAGAGAGAAGGTCGGTAACTTCACACCAGATTCTGTGACTGGATATAAACTGAAACACGAAGACGAGTTATTCTACTTTTCATCCAGGCACGCACTACAGAAAACTGTATAAACCATCTGGTGGCACGGAGAACAAGAAATCCCAAAATGAAAATCTGGATGTCCCACAGATCACTCCAGTGTGTTTTAATAAGGGAGTCACAGCTTTTAGCAGGAAGGTTCATGGAATGGATTTTCATACAGGAACAGCCACGCAGGTGAGACAGAGAAAATGGCCTGAACCACAACCTGAGGAGTGGTGTTTCCCTGTCAATGTGTATGGAAACAGCCACAGGACTAAAGCAAACCTCAAATGTTAAAATCACCTCCACTGGAGCATGTAATTTCAGTTACCTTTAATGCAGCTCAACAGCTGGAAAATAAAAGCCCACACTGACTAGGATATGTCTCCTCAAAAACCACCAAGTGTTTCCCAAGATCTACTAACACACTGCTTTCCATCTCCCATCCAGCTGTGAAGATGTGAGGACTCTGTCTCAATTTTGCAGTGAGGAAAAACAGCTGGAATACAAAAAGTGAAGACTATTCCTCCCTTGCTGTATTGATGGGAAGTTACTTGTTCTCATGGAGGCAATGCTGCTTGGAAGAGGGAAGGAAGAGCCCTGCTCTGCAAGTCCAGGGAGTTCAAGTGGACAGAGCTTCCCTGAGAGTATTGGAGATAAGGAAGAGACAGAAGTTAAGTTTCTTTTGGATTCCCCCTCAAGCATAAAGCTGGAGATGTGGGAAACTGTATGACAGATATCAGGAACAAAACAGAAATTCAAGGGATTATATAGAAAAGTACTAGATTTTAAGAAAAATTGAAAGGAGCACACCAGAACTGTGCAAAAGCAAGTTTCAGGGCATCTTCTTTGCAATGAGGTCAAAGCTGCAATATGGGCTTGTACTGGTTGAACTAAAAATTCCCTTGCAGGCATTTCAAACTATCAGGTGATACTTATTAAGATTAACTACTGGCTAATAAGAAAGATTGTACTTTACAAAGAGTTTAGGTGTCACAAGTTAAGGACCTCCATTTACTAAAACATGGGATTTGCAACACAATTTGATTATAACAGCAAAAGAAAGGAAAAAAGGCCATAACTGCTGTCTGGATGTTATTGAGCCTCTCTCACTGCAGGGCTGTACCTGTTCTGTTGCTTCCCCTTCACTCTGGTCTCCTTTCAAGTCTTTCCCAGAGGTCAGTTCTTCCCACGTAAAGAGCAGGGAGTCTGTTACTTCACCAAATGGGTTAAAATCTATTAACCAAATCTTACCCTGGAAAGCAACCACAGAAGTATTAAAACAAATCATAGAATTAAAATGAAAGAACAAAAAAATCAGAATACACATGTATTATTGTAGTATGCTTGGTCTTTAGATAAAAACAAAACTGAAACTACCTGGTTTTAAGCACTTAAAATATTCTAACATCCTTTACATTATACAGTTTTAAATCACAGCAAGCTATGACTTACTAATTTACTTTCTTTTTTTTTTTTAATAGAAGGTCAAAGAGGTCTCAAATAAACTGCATTTAATTCTGTGCCAGGTGCTTTCAGATGAGACCATACAAGCTCTAATTTCCACGGTCCTCCAAGATCCCCAGACAGCATGAACGAAGATTACAGGGGGAGGACACCAACCAAAACAAACAAAGAATCCCAAAATACAACCAAACAAAAAAACCTAAACGAATTATACACAGATTTTGCTTTCCATCAAAAGCCACCTCACCACTGCTGTAAATTCAGCTTTCTACAAGAATTGCTGCTCTTGGTTTCAGAAGGAACTCCAAAAACACAGAGCAGGGTCTATAAAATGCTAACAGAGCTCATGAAAGTGCAAAGATGCTGTTCAGACACAGATAGAGAATAACTGAAAGGCATTTTGAACAAAGCCATTACTAGTAGTCCAGGCCAGTTTCTCATGCCTGAACCTCAATATGTTTGTGTTCCAAAGAGCTGTGGCAGTGTGCACAACAGCACTCCTGCCACACAGCTCAAAAATGAAAGCAGAGCGGCACAGTAAAGGTAACAAAGATGTGTGTGGGCGAGGAAGAAATAGTTTGTGTTCCCCGAGTCACATCAAGAAACAATCCCCAGCACAAGGCCATCTTTTCTTACCCAAGGAAGTGTCAACTATTCTAACAAAACAAAACATTGTAATAAATTATAAAGAAATATAACTGCTGCTGCTAGTAAGAATTTGCAAAACCAAGTATTACATCTGGAAGAAATCAAATATGGAAGGAAAAGGTTGCAGTTACATAAGCAGGACTGAAGAGTTTTATTGTGTTCATTAAAGATCATGGAATTGGAAAACAAACCTGAAGACTGTGTAGCTACTAATCATTCATTTTGCTTTCCCTTCCCCTCCCTTACTCCTGCAGGATCTTCTTTCTTTAAAAGATCTTCCCCATCTTGATACAAAAAACAAATATCTTCAATGACTTACACTACAGCCATCTGGTTTCCAACTCACAAAGATGCTTTTGCAGCCTTCAGCACAGAGTAACATGGAGACTGCCTCTCCCACCCACACCACACAGGCACTAGTACACTATGGAACAGGAAATGCATAGAAACCCGTAAGACAGAGGACAGAAAGGCTCTGGCTGCTCTGCTACCATCCACAGCCAGTTCCTCGTGCAGGTACAGGGAGCCCCAGCACAGACGAAACCAGTGACATTGTTTGCAAACTGGAGCTAAGCCAGCACTGGTGGTTGCACACAGGGTTTCACAGGTCTCTCCCTCACGGCAGGTCCACAGGGTACAGCCCTCACAGAGCAGATCTGAAGAAGCCAAACCACAGCACCAGCAGTACAGAAATCAGACAGCTACAAGAGAAACTGCAAAATGAGGGCGGTCAGTCCTGAGTGGTTTCTTATTTGTTTTGGAAGGGTGAAGAAGCCCAAGTCTGCATAGCTGAGTTCGACACCTCTGCACTAATTCTGACACCACCAGTGAGAGAGCTGGGGGCAAAGCTCTCCTGTCACTTCCCATCTCTGCTCCTCCTCAAAAGGCCATCACAAATTCTCATTACAAGCGCTGTTTTACTTTTGCTAATGGGGATGTCTTGTTAGCTCCAAGGCAGCACGAGCAGTAATCTGGGGTTTTAGATTCATTCTGTCACACTAGAAAAACAAGCTAATGAACCAATTTAATCACAGACAAAAGCAATGGCTGGCAAAGTTCACTCATCAGTTCAGTGAATCCTTCCTTGGATGAGAAATATTTATACTTAATACCTCCCTAAAAAAGTTCACAGAGAGTGCTCTTCACCCCAAATACATCAAGCTCAGCTTTTTCACAGGAACACAAGATCACTTCTCTAGAAAAGATATGTACCCTGGAAAACAGTGAAAATTGGGTTTGAGACTCTTGAAAGCAACACAGTTTTTGTGAGCACCTGGCAGTGTTTTTCCACCCCTGCAGACAGCACTGCCCCAGCTACAACACCAGCTGTTTCCTTGAGAGGGTCTTAAATCTGCACTGAGCTTTGATAGCTGCAAATTGATGGGAAATGGCAAAATAACCTAAATATCCCTTTTCAGGGCTCATTAAAAGGAGTGTGTATAACCCTGAGGTCAGTAACCAAACTGTCTTAAGATTAAATTCTCTTTCAAGTCTTACATGCAATGTCATGATTTAAATGTAGTTTCAGATGACTTGCACTGTGTATCTAAAGAACAGCAGTAAAGCTATTTGTTTGCCATCTTCTGCCTGCTGTTAGTCATCTCTGTCATGAGAAATGCACAAGCCAAGAAAACAAAGTTGTGCATATCTGAAGAGGGGAAAAAAACCCAACTTGTATTACATAAGATTTTTTTTCTCACCCTAAAAGAAGGAACCAATAGATTTACGACACCATGTCAGCTTCATGCTTTGTTTTACTCAAGCATCAAGCAGCATGCCGCTGAAAGGAAGTGCCCATGACAAAGACTGTTTAAAGGAAGTTGAAGACAGATAAAATACAAACCGAACTGTTACATCTCCCTGACTCCAGCTGCACCTCCCTGCACTGTGCAACACTCTCAAGGCAGAGACACGAGTGCCAGTCTGCCCTGTGAGCCCACAGTGGTCTGGGGCCACTCACTGCATTTCCCTATATTACCACAGTGACTTGTCCTTAATGTGGTTTATGATTCACACCTGGGAGACAGCAAGGAGCAACAGCAGAGTTGACTCTCAGGCTCTGTCAGCTCCTGCACAAGGACCATGAACTGCCACCCTCCCTCTCAGCAAGCAGGACCTGTGGCATCCAACTCCTTAGTCTCCCAAGGAACTAAAGCAAGCATAGGGAGGAGGCTGCTCTCACTCACAACCGTATCAAACAACAAGCTGCTTCTCCAAGCTGAATATTTAGACTTGAAATTATTTAAAACAAGCAGACAGTGGCCATTTCTCTCATTCTGTAGGTGAGGTTGCTGTGCAACCACCACGATGAGGAGCACAGGCTCTGGAAATTAATCACGCTCACAAACACTCAATATTCTTTTGCTGCCTGTAACTCACACACAAAGGGAGCGATGAATAATACAGTTGCAAACCACAGAAGTATGTGTGAGAGGAGGAGGATCTGACACACAAAGGGCTATCTGGCAGTTTACAAGACCTGAGGGTAGAAGGCACCGAAAAACATCTTGATATTTTATCTTGACAGATGAAGAAACACTGCTCATTTCAGATCCCACAGGCTGAAATCTTTTACTTAAATAATCTGTTTTCGTGCCTCAGCTATGAGGCAGAGGACCCAAGAGCAGAGCCTGGTTCAGTGCTGAAGTGCTGCTCCTCATTTTCCCTGACAGCATCCTCACGTTTGAGGATCTGAGCCAGGGCAGATAATCTTCATTCCAGTGTGGCTGTTCTAGCGCCTGGTTTTCACTTCCTACCTGAAAAGTTGTGCTGAGAAACAGTACAGTGATTGTTTATCATGAGACACCATCCTGTCTAGTTTCTGTTTTGCAAACTATGGGCACGATTTACTATTAAACAATTGCAAAATAGTTTAGCACATTCAAAGTCAGAAGCAGGACTTAGTACCAATACTCCCAACTCAGCTCAAGTGAAGACCTTCTCCAATCCATACGTGTAAGCAAGTTAAATAGTGAGACTCAAATGTATAGAACAAAAAGTCTACAGCCATTGCTTTTGCATTTGTGGTTTAGGATTTGGAAAAAATTAACACTTACTTTTCATGCACTAATGTGATTCTCAAAATCAGGTTGTGATTCCCTAAACCAGGTTTTGAGATTTAAGGCTACACCATGCATTTGTGGTTGTGGTTGCTTTTAAAACAATACATGTGTGTCTTTCAAGCACAGTTCATCTGACCAAATATTTCTCTCCACTGGCACTAGGAGGAGTCAAGGTGACTAACTCTGATATTGGCACCTGAAGTTCTTAGAACTGTTTAGGTTGGAAAAGACCTTTAAGATCATAAATTCCAACCTTTAACCCAGCACCACGGTGTATACCAGTAAACCCCCTTCCTAAGCACATCTATGTCTTTTAAATGTTTGAGATGGAACATTTCTTCCCAACTCCATCAGTATCTGGATGTTCAGGGTTCTGATCTGCCCAGCTCTCAGAACCACAGCTGGAGAAAAAATTGGCTTCCACCATAAACTGAATATGCCACACTCGTATTCTCTTTTCACAATTATTCTTCCATATCCCAGGCTTACACACATGAAGTACAAGGTAACATTTTCCAACCCCACAGGGATAATCTGAAGAAATATTAAGTTTTGATGAGTTCAGATTCTATAGGGAAAAATAATACATGGGGAAAAAAATAAAGCCCAAGGAAATATCTTAAAAGAAAATGTCGCAAATTTGTTTGTGTTTAAATTGACACCCCTAATCCTATTAGTCTCCTACTGTAGACAGTGTTTAACATAGAAAAAGACCTGTGGAATAGAATAACTTCAAGAAGGTTTTTGGGGTTTGTTTGGATTTTTTTTGTTTGGTTGGGGTTTTTTTGGTGAGATTTGGTTGGTTGGTTGGTTGTTTTTCCCCAGAACCACTTCTAGGAAGATGAAGCTATTACTTACTTCATTTCTTAACATTTCAAGATTTTCACTGAATAAACAATTAAATACAACCTATTGTTCACTTACCCTGCTGTCTCTGTACACATCAAAAACAACTGAAAAGGAGAAAACAAAGTGTTAATCTTAAAAGATATGTATTGCACCAAAGATACCTACATCTGAATAGATACTTGTGTACACTGCACAATCTGCAAAATCAATATGTTTTAAGAACTGCAAAACAGAATTAGGTTCATTTCCAAGAGGGAGCAGAAACATTTCAGGAACTACTGGGAGATTGGCTGCAGGGTTCAATGCTGGTTTCTTCTGTTGACTTTTCGCCCAGTGAAGAACATTACATAAACTCTAAGCCCAGAGAGAAGCTTATCTTTGACATTACTGCTGTTTCGTTTACAGCTGAATGGAGAAATTTCAAGGAAGAATCAAGACTGCACTGTGTTGGACATTGCACAAACATTTAACAAGAGAAAGTTCCTGCTTGAGGGAGATTAGGCCTTCAGCAGCGACAAGACAAACAGGTTGTAGGACCACAGGGGTGGGTGCTATGTTTGATGTAACCCAGAGCAGACCGAGCACACCTACTCAGTATCAACAACTCCTTCAAACAGCCCCCTTGACTTGGTGACGGACACAAAGTTCCTTGCCTGGCTCTGCTGCTGTTCCTCCCCTTGGCTTAATTAAACATGAACCTTTGTACATGCAGCTTTCTATCAGCTGCTGTTCTGTGTGGTTAAACAAATCCTTCAGTTGTCTTTCTATTGAGCTGGGAAAGCCACAGATAAGCATTCAGGCATGGCCACATGCAAAAGTTGTACCAGTTTAGCAGGAAGAAAGGGAAAAGAAAAAAAAAAAGACAGCCTCAGACAAATGCTGTATTGTCAGTTCCTTCATCAATAAGGAAGGGAATATTTAAGCTAGATATTTCCCAACACATGTGGATAAACTAAACTCAGGATATGACTGCAGAACACTTGAGTCTCAGGAAGCTGCCCATCAGGAACAGCAGTGTTGATTGATCACATCCATGCATGTAAGACTTAGTCTGACATTTCATGTGAAGTTGGCTGGACTAAGGACAAACCACAACTCCACAAAGCCAAAGCGAGGCAAGTATCTGGTTCTGACCATCCAGCCTAAATATCCACCCAGCTTTGGCACAGGCTCAGTTGCGTCAATTAAAAACGTCACTCCAGGATTAAGTGCTCTATTCTCTCAGGAAGACAAGCCTTGTGGCTAATTCAGTCATGAATGCAAAGAGGAGGACAGCAACCCCAGGATTTCTTCTCCAGCTGTGTCACTGAACTTGGTGCCTGCACCACAGCCTCTCATCAGTCATATCCCGTTAATGGAACACTTGCATCCAAGCTTTCCTATCAAGTGAGGACTGTTAGCTTAAAGCAAGACCATGGCAGATCATGAGCCCAATGGGCTTCAGAGGGATCACATCCCTGATAGGACTGACTGCACACTGTGCCTAGTTCAGGACACTCACAAACACTGAACAAAGAACACCTGAACTCTTCCCTCTCCTTAGGCATCACCTCAGTGCAGGACTGTCCTGTGCCAGTAGCACTGTAGTAAAACTTGACCAGAAATTGCCCAAAACAGAGGGTAAGCCAAGGCCCAGCTCCACAGTAAGCACCAATACCTCCAAAGCACTGTTTTACTGGGCTCTTATGAAAGGTATTTAGAAGGTTCTAACATAATTTAGAAGTATTTATAAAGCATTCGCCCATCTGTTATCCTACTGCTCTGACTCTGCAATGCTTCAGCTGCTCTGACTCAACTCTTCCATCTGGAGATGCTACCAGACCAACTGGAAAAAGCAGAGCAAACAGCATCAAAATCCCCAACGAAACAAGAAGTCAGGAAAAAAAGCTGTAATACCTTTCCTTTTAAAAGCAAACAAACAAGCAAATCCAGATTTTATTGTTAACAACACATATGCTACCGGACAGTGGATCAAGGGAGATGATGGGAAAACAGATGAAAGGTGGTAAAAAAAAATAACCACAAAAACCCCAGAAAACATTTTCTGCATGACATTTCTCTGCAGATGGACCAGCATTTAGTCCCTCAGAAAAAAAGGTTAACAAACCTTCATCCCAGAAGGTCACCCTGAAACCTCCTTTTCCCAGAAGGTAACTCAGATGCCATCCTTTACATAAGATGACACTTCAGACCTTTCAGTTCACCAGACACCAATTTCAGAGCCTAAATCTAGGCATCAATTTCCAAAAATAGTGCCCTGAATTCTTATCTATCAGTTGATTACATACCAGCTAAAATTACATTGGAACACAGAGGAAAATTAAAAGACAGTAATCAGAATGTCAGATCTATCTGACTGATCTTACTTCAAGACACGAGGCTATGGACCTATTAAATTAGTGTACTGATTTCCAGACTACTGCTCTTATCCAGGCAGTGGTCCTTGAGAACTTCTCTGGACTGAAAGAAAGGAGCTCTGCAGAGTTAAATTATTAAGAATTTTAATATAACAAAGACTGGCACTGGGAGGCATCTTTTTCAGACAGTCAGAGAGGACAGATCTATTTCATTGTACTGGTGGCTTGGCAAAATAACTAACAGTGTTCAGAACTTACCTAAAGGTTGAATTTTCAAAATTTTAGACAAGACAACACAACTGCCAGACAATTCTAATGTTTATGTATTTTACTAAACTGAGGCTTAGTCTATGCAAGACCCAATTTAAATTCCTTCCCCATGTTTTTCACCTCTACTGATCCCTCATTACCATGGAACGCTATTCTATTCTCACTAAACCATGTCACGAAACTGCTTCCAAGAGAATTTGCAAAGGACTTCACTTTTAAAGATCAAGACAATTTACTTGGGCTGCTTAGGTGTATCAAATACTGTTGCCTTTATACAAAAGTTTCAGCACCTAGACTGGTGTACATTAATACTCTAGGAGAAAACTTCTTGAAAAGAAACTTAACAATCCTTTATTCAAGAATTACATCAATAATTTAGCAGCAAACATCTGATATCATCTTTATAAACCAGTATTCTTCTTACTATGGAATGCCTTTTGTCAAGCATCTCCTGAGTACTTCTCAGGTATAAAATTTTGCAAGTATAAGGGGAAAATGCCTAAAAAAAAAAGTCATTAGGACTTTTGAAGGGATCTTTCACTCATTTACTGTGCTTTCCTGTGCCTATTCCTTCAGGGGTTTTTGGTTGCCAATTTTATAGTCATCCCAAACCTTTGCTGCTCCATGTGCTAAAGCCACAAGAGCTGTAACACTCTTCCAAGTTAAAAAGGACCAAGTCCTGTGAAAGCAACAGGTGTGAAGAGAGAGAGAGAGAGATGCATATCCACAGACATCCTTACAGTACTTACAGTCTTCATCCAAGAATTTGTACTGTATGTGTTTCTTGAAAAACTCCTGTATGGCTCTACAGATCTCCTCATGTTGCTTGGAGATGTGGTCGTAGTATTGGGTGTAGTCCCTCTGGGAGATACCTGTCAACAGTTTTAGTTGATTATAAAGGGCTCTAGGCATGCAGAAAACCCATTGTTATGGCAGCTGTACCAGGCAGTTATTACCAGGCACATGCATGTGATCATTTATATTTCAGAAGATGGGGGGTCTCCCAAGTTTCAGCCATTACCAATGACCGACTATTTAGCTTTATTCTTCTATACTTAAAGTACTTCTAGTAGGAATCTTGTCCTTAAACAGCTCTGTCCTACATTTCTTGGACCTCATTTTATATGCACACCCTTTGACTCTTTTGAAGTGAATTCCAGGCAGAACATTCACCTCTGTTTAAGTTTCCAGTTCCTGTCTTTTCCTTTCAAGTTTATTCTTTTTTGTTACTCTGGTCAAAAACTTTGTTCTGCACATCAGATGTAGGGACCACAATTTGGAACCATGAAATGAAAGAGATAGAGGCTAAGCTTGCACATTAGGAAAGATGATAGACACCAATTTACCACAGCTCCTCATTTAACCAGTTTTTTTAAGTGTGGAAAAACACACACCTGTTTGATAAGGCACTACAGGTGAAACTTTGCATCCCAAAATCAATGAGATGGCACACAGTCAAGGACCTCACTGCTCTCATTTACTCCCTCAAGGGCTTTCTGGACTATCTGACATTACATAAACTATCCCAGCCACATCACAAGCTCTTAATTTCAGACACTTGTTTGTCTACAAATAGACAATAGTTTAAAATGACATCAACAGGATCATGCACTTGCATCCATCTTGAGTGACAGTTCTCATACAGGATGTGTCAACATAAGCGATTGCAATACCCTGCTTTACAAATGTCAAATCCAAGAGCTGCCCCATCACTACAGAATGAATAACTCAGGCTATTTACATAAAGAAAACGCTAGAATCCCCCCAAAAGATTTATCCATTATGTCAGTTTGCTGTTTTAACCACATAAAAAACAAAGATTGTTTTACTGGAAGACAATGCTGACTCCGCCCAAAGATGTGCTTTTTCTGAAAAGGTTCATATAAAAAGTTTATGATGTCAGTGGAACTTTGACTTTTTAATACCAGTGCAAAGCTGAACTTGAGTCTAGAAAACAAACACCAAGAGATGATGGCATCTCAGGGGATGCAGACGTGTAACTGGAAAATCATTCACTCCACTGCAACTACTGCTCCTTAGTTTGACTGACAGGCTCATTAATTTTAAGAGCATGGGAACACATTGTGAAAAATCTTGGAACTATCTTCAGAAATGCAGCTGGAGTGCTAGCTAAAAAAACCCCCATACTGGCAGATCTACAGTTTCAAATCCTAGTCATGAAATGTACAGTTTTTAATTAGTGTACAAATGCTTTGAATAATTTGAAAATAAATATTAATATATATACATACATATATTCTATTAAAAAAATCTAAATCCAAATGTTTTAGAGGTTATTACAGTGATGTGTATCTCTGCAAGTTGTGGTCCAGCAGCACAGAACGGGACAGGATTCAGCTCCTCTCCCTTCAAAAAGCTCTGTCAGTAACCATTAAACAATACTGACCTCATGGAAAATCCCTGCTATTAGCAAGATAAACTCTGTTGCAGAGAACTGTAATAAACCTGCACTTGGCATAAATGGAGAGGGAATGGAAAGACAAGTATAGGAGCACCAGAAGAAAGCTAAATAAAAGAACTTAGAATGGTATGTGTTCACAGCACCTGGATTAGCACAGCTCACAACATCTATGTGGCAGCTCCATAGGACACTCAGGTCAGGAAACAAAGAATAGGGAGTACCTTCCTAAAGATTCACAGAGGTGAGACTGGATGGAGCAACAAATTGCTGACAGCTCCCAACAGGTACAAAAAGGCACATCCAAAACAAGCCCACAGTCACCATTCTGAGAAGACAGGAGAAACGATGAGGACTACAGAGCTAATATCCCTTTCCTTCCATATCATCACAAGGTATCCTGAATAGATCACTTGCATATATGGAGCTTGGTGCTTGTGAATATGTACATATGAGACAGACAAAATGAACAAACCTGAGTTTATCCTAAAGCAAGAAAGAAAAAAAAAACACCTTCCTTCCTGTAAAGTCTGGGTTTGCTACATCACTGCTATAACATTTCCTTGTCAGAAGAGTTCAGGCAGAATGATTCAACCTTGTTGAGAACAAATGTGCCCAAGTCCTGTGCTATTTGCATTTCTGTTCATCTCTAAAGATTCCATGGTAGACCACACCAAAAACAAACTCAGAGTCCAGAACAGTACTGAAATTAAACCATTCAATTCAAGCACCTCTATGTGCACTAGAGGTCTCAGCTCCTGCTACAGTCAGCAGAGAATAATCTACACAACCAGAGGAGTGTCATTCAGCTCAATTTACCCTGAATTACCCTAGAGCTGCCTAAAATACACCCTCTAGCACAACCTGCCTATTCTCCAGCTGTCAGAGGTCTCCCAGTGCACCCACCAGCTCTCTGCAGGCTGTGGATGCCCTGGCTGTTCAGTGCCATTCGAAATGTTTTACATTCAGGACTTTGAACCAGAGTAACAGAACACTGACTAAACTGCACAGATTATGACAAGAACTCAGACACCTCATACACCTGTGGAGATGTTCTGACCTCCCCAACTTTCTGCATGTAATATCCACATGGGGTCATGTCTCAGCAGTACAACACACAATTGGCTCTGTATTCACTCTAAGTCGGAGATGATGCAATTTGCTCCTGAATATAAAAGAAGCACAAAACAGCCTCTGGGTGAAGTTTCTGAATTAACAAATTAAGAATATTCCCCCTGTAATGGTGAGCATGCTGTGCTGACAGACTTTCACACACAATGGAAAGAGAAATGTGGCATGGCACATTTTAAATTACAGACAGAAGAAACCACTAATTTCAGAAATGAGGTGTGACAAGCAAGAACGGTCTTCAGATTTAGCTCTCATTCAAGGAATCAGAAAATCCTCAGAATTTCACCTAATAATTTTGTCTAAGAACATTCTTACCTAAAAGCTTGTTTTCCTTGACAAAACACCTGAATTCAGCACCAGGGATTAGTTCACACCATTTGCGAAGAACTAGCTGTAGGAGGAAAAACAAATTACAACATATTGTTTCAGAAAGCTAACAGGTAACTTTTTTGTCAACAGTTATGCCTTCCAGATCTACAGTTCTGCTGACATGGTAAGATGACCTATGCTAGAAGAAAGTAAAACAAGCTTAACCTGCAGTTCGCATCATCATCTTAGCAAACTCTTCAAAGTTATTAGATTTAATATTCATTTCAGAGAATCACAGGATGCTTTCAGCTGGAAGGCACCTCTAAAGACCACCTAGTCCAAACCAGTTTAGACCAGAAAGATTCAGACTGCACATAAGAAATGCTTTTAACATGAGGACTGTCAAGCATTGGAACAGCTCCCTCACAGGGGTTGTGCAGCCTCCACCTACTGAGTCTTTCAGAACAGATTTGATAAAATGCCAAGCAAGCCAATTTGAACTCTTACCTGGCTTTGAGCATGAGAATGAACTAAAGACCCCCTGAGGCCCCTCCTCACCTATTACCTTACGCTCTTCTACTCTGTACAGTATTTATAGCTGTGAAATCGTTTATGAATCCACTTCCAAGTTACATTAATGATAGAGCATGGAAAATAAAAACTCTGCTGTGCAACACAACAAATCTGTCATGGAATTGGCAGAAAGTTGCTCCCTAGTCAAAGGAGCTGATGAGCAGAATTAAATTTATCCAAATCAACCTCTATTCTGGTACACACCCAAGCAGAATCCTGTGACGCCTTTGAAGGCGCAAACCAGTTAAAATAAGGACACGAGATGGAAATAGAAAGCAAACTATTATAGTCAATAGGACAGACTGCCTGGTAATTAAAGCATCTCTCTGGCACTTCCTCAAGTTTCTGCGTTTCCTAAGCTAAAGTACTCAGAGAGATCCATTTTTTTGAAGGCCCCAATTACTGCTACCGGATACTGAAAACTCCCAATACCCATCAACTGCAGCAGAAAAACTGCAGGAATCAAAGATGACATTCCTAACTACAGTGTAAACACGAAACTCTGTTCCAACGTTCAGAAATCTTGTATCTTTAAAGCAAACTTGATAGTACTTTAAAAAAAATAGGGTTCATTCACTTTTCTAAAGCCCTTTGAGCCCACAGGATGATGACAAATGTTATATTTACATAAAGACTATTATTAGAGAGATGACTAGATGTTACCATAAAAGCAATAGCTCCACGCTACCAGCTTAAAGCATGTCTAGCTGAACATTTTAATCGGGTAACAAACATATGAAACAAGGTATGACAGAACAGTTCACGATGTCCCCAGCCACTACAGTAAGTTCCTCCCTTAGTAACCTCAGTGTGATGTTCACAAGCAGCACACCACCAAGGATTCGTGACTTACAGCTACTCAACTTGTCCTTCCTGACAGATATGAGAGGAAATTGCAAGGAAAGTCTGCACTTTAGCTCACCTGATCTGCAATTAAATGAAGACCTTAAGACCTGCAGCACTTAACCAGACTTCCCCTCAAATTTTATGGACATGCCCCCAAGCACAAATGGCACCCAGGCTGTGAGCATTTCATTTAAATTATTTAGAAATCATGTGAAGAGTCCTACCTCGTAATTCAGGGAAGGATCAGGGGAATCATCGATGCAGTGAATAAACCTGGAAAAGGAAGGTATGGGCATCAAAATCTGCTTCACGTGTAATATTTTAGCCATAGTGAGAAAAACCACCCCAAACTTTGAAACACAAAGCTACTGCTAAATTATTTCCAATATGTACAAACCACATAAATGCATCAGTAACAACCCTCCTTCTGACAATTATCAGGTAAAGAAAAAAAATCACCTCTTTTCTCCTACTGCAATTTGGAAGCACTTAAATCTGATCAAGGATGAGGCCAAAATGTCAGTGTTATGCACTATTGATTTATTTCTGTTTGAATCAATAGTGCTGCTCCTTTTCTCTTGTCTTGTTATGCTGGCATAACTGAATTCTCAAAGAACCAGATAAACTTGAGCAATCTAATCCAGTTTCATTGCAGCATGTTTTCCTGACCACTTTTAATGTTTAACTTCCCAAACCACACAACAGAGACACATCATCATGCCTTCCAGCAGCTCATTTCCATGAATAAAGGATGCAAAACAGTGCTGCTGCTCGGCATTTCTGATTCCACAGCACAGGATCTTTCTAAATTAAGAGCCTTAAGAAATACTCTTACAAATCTCAGGGGAGGGGGAATAAACAAAACTATTTCCATAATTGCAAGCAGACGTCAAGGTTTTGTCCCTTGTGAGTAGCTGACTCTGTGTGTCTCCTTTCAGGCACTTTTAAGAATGGAGACAATGGACCCAAGTCAACTTCCACGTACCTTTTTGTCATTTTACAGCAAACCTTGCAATAAATTCTGTAACTTTCAAAGGAATTTGCAGAAAAACATGCATTTTTCTTCCTGTTCTACTCCCTGACCTTACTGGCAATGAACTACTCGGGTGCAGAGAACTGTGTAAAGAGTCACTGCTGAGCAAGAGTCCTAAATGCAACATTTATGCCTTCTCCTCTTGGCAGTGAACTTCATGAAGCAACACAAAAGGCTCCCATCTCTCACATAAGCACTGCATTTGTAAGCCAAGGCTGCCCAGCCTCTGTTTTGAAGCAAAGAGCGACCCTAAGAGTTCACTCTGTGCACTGCCAGCAGAAATACATTTCACACGTTTCAGTTTAGACTTTAATATCCACAACACGAAGAAAAGTAGGGCAATAGCAGGCAGGCTTTCCAAAAGCACTGTGATCAAACACATCATATATATCTGTAAGTCTGTGTAAACAGATAACATCCTTCAACTCCAGTTTGGATTCCCCACAGTTTAAGATCTGTCAAGGCAACAGAAACAAACCCATGGGAGCTCAGTCTGAGACTTAAAATTCCTCCCTTACTAGAATACATGCATATCATGCTGAGGAAAATATCCCCCCCACAAAGGCAAAAAAAACTATATATAAAAAGACTGCTGAACTCCAGCACATGGGGTTTTACAGTCTCTGTACATTAGGACCTGTATAATCTCTCAGATTTCCATCCTGGAGACTGGGATACCTGCAATCTGCTGCATTCCAGTACACACAGTCTTTGCCAGCAGTCAAAAAACTCCAGCCTTATGAGCAACTGAAATTATCCCCCACCTCAACCCTCAAATATTTTGAATAAGAGCTATGTGGGGAAAGATACTTCCTCTTTCCTTGTAAGTCAGAACATTAAATCCCTGGGTGCCATCCCAAGCCCCACACACTGCTCAGGTATTTCTGCCAAATCAAGCAAGCAGGCAAAATTATGAATACAGGCAAAAATACTGCAAGTCACAGTAAGGGTACTTTTCTCGAGCCTTAACGACACAGGACAAAGTACATATGAGGAAAAAATGGGAGAACACAATGAAAGATAAAATAAATTAATGTTTTTGTAGTCTTATTTTCCTTCTAACTATATGACAAGGATTTGTCAGCAAAAGGGCACTACTACCACCCCTTCTTGGGGGTAAGTTTTGGGCAACTTGAGGTTGCAATTTTTATATTTTTTTACCGGTTTATCACAGCATTAATTGCTCAGACCCATCTGAACTCACGTATTACAGATTTATACTTAGATGTCAGGAACAGAAGGATCAAGGTCTCTTTACAAATAGCAGCTGTATTTTAACTCCAAATGCATTTTTTTGACCACAGGATACACTACACAAAGCCACTAAGTAGTTCAGTCCTCAACACTGAGAAAAACTATTTTAAGAAAGTTTGCAAGATCTCCAGTACCTACCCTGCTAAGAAAGCCATGAACTCATTTGCAAATCACTGAGACTATTCTGTGGATAATTAGGAATGGTTATGAATTTGATGAGAATTGTGAAATTTATTCTGTACCTGACACTTCCCTGCTATCATCTCATAGCTTATTTTAAAACCTTAATTAAAAAAAAAAGAATCAAAGGAGAAACTTCTGACAGCCTTTGAACTGTATCTTTATTCCTTGAATATTGAACCTTCCTGGAACTTTAACGACCAAAAGAAATAGGAAATTCAAGCACCATTCAAAAGAGGATCTTGTACTGCACTGCAAATTGCTCAGAAGAACAGGGTGAGAGTAAAACCTCAAGAAAAAAAAATCATCATCAAAGGCCTCATTTTCTACATCCTCTGGTGCGGCACTGCCTTCCCTGAAACAGGTTATATTAAAGCCTAAACCAACAGCTACTGTTCTTGCTAAAAGGGATTGGGTGCCAAGGCACATCTTCATGATCCAACACTGCCTCCTATGCTCTGTCAGGAGAACACAGGCTGCTACTCCACATCTCAGAAAAGCTTCATTTCTTTACAATTTGGAATTCAATATTGAGAAGCTCTCCTATAAACACCTAAATAAATAAAAAATGTATCTCATGCTGACTCTATAATAAGTCAAAGAGTAATCCCTGCAAAAGATGTTCTCTGCATTAATTTGCTTTTTAACAAGGCTAAACTTGCAAGACTTCTTATTTCACCTCTACAGTTCTGATTATTAAACAACTGGAAAAATAAGAATAGTTTAGCATTTAAACCATGCTGTATTGTCCTATAGAGCAGGAACAATCTCTGAAGTTTTCAAGATTTATTAATGAACATGATATCTTATAATTGGAGGAGCATTATCACATCATTAGAATATTCCTAATATTTCTTCCAGTCTCAAGGTGGGCAATCAATCATGTTTCAACAAAACCACAGTTCACCCAATCCTAACAATAAGGAAGAAAACCATTCTAAACCAAAACACCCATCAAGGCTTTAAAGGGATTTTTGTTCAAAAGAGGAGTTTTAATCCCTTAACAGAAATACCAGTGAGAAAGGGATTTTTTTTTATCACATATCCACAACACTAAGTTCTGAAAAGTTAAGGATCACACCAGCCACAAGACTTTTTGTGAACACAGCTAAGTAAAATACAATGCTGACTTTGAAGCAGAAACAATATCAACTACATTAATTAATGCATTACTCTCAAGTCTTTGTTAATTTATATAACATTAACAAGCGGGAAAGTTCACCCATTAGTCTGAACTTTTCAGCCAAAATGTCAACATCATGACAGAATCCAAACATTTAAAACAATTGAAGTTCAGCAGTCACGCTCAGTACATTTGCACTAAGACCATATTTTTAATGGTTTGTATTGAAGTATTGCTTGGCTGAAGTTTTCTCAGAAGTCAAGCTGAGAATTACAGCAAGGGCAGTTCCCTGAGCTGAACAATGTACAGACTGAGAGCAGGAAAGCAGGTAGGAAATGGAAGAGGAAGGACGAGGCAAAGAAAGTGGTTTGCCTTAAATTTCATGTCACTGGCTTAAAAAATAGATCTACAAATTGCCATTGCAAAATGTTTACCATATTATGGCCCACAAAGTAGATTTTTACATTTATACAATTGAACAGAAAACGGAACCACAACAACAACAAGAAGTATACAGCATTTCAGCTGTTACTATGCAGGGCAAGAAACTTTTAGAGCATACTGAGTATTAATGAAAGAAGTAGAAATATGGTGCATTTTTCCTCCCTTCAAATAGCCCTTCCAAGGGATTTGGATGTATTATGTATGCAATTTTCATTTGTTCAGCACTTCAGGTTCTTATGCCAGCTTCATTTTTAATTTTTGCTTGCTAAGGACTAGGAAACTGGCAGCTAATCAATAGTATAATTAAGGAAGACCACTGTTCTGATTTAGCAATAATCATTCCACTGTTTGAGGACATTTTGTACAAATAACTTAGTAATCTAGAAATGCCATGGACAGACTGGACAACAATATATGCTTTAATCAAGTACAACATATTCATAAAATATAAGAACCATCAGCCTGGACAAGGATCTAAGTGGACTGGACCCCTGCAATTTGAAGTGCTGCCTTCCTGCTGGAGGTCATTCTCCCACAGCAGCATCAGAGAAGGGACTGTGCCTGTTACAGGCTGCTCAGGCACTGCTCCTCAGGCTGGTGTGAACCTCAGGTGAAATAACTGATGGTTCAAAGATTAACAACACCCATGCTGTGAAATCTCACACCACAGGAACTAGAATGTCTTCAGTGCCTCTACCACCAAGTCAGTGCTGACTGCAGAGGACAAGGTGAATAGCTGAGGCACTTACACCTCAGGGGAGACAGAACCTGGCAGAAAATGCACTGATTTCAGTATCAGTGAAGGTGGTCGAATCAGTTCACTCTGCCACACAAATGAACACACACGGAGTGGCCAAATCTAAACCAAATGGGACTTGCTAAACACTTGGTTGTGTCCCAAACTCCCAAGGAAGCGGTTAATCAAACAGGAATTCTACAAGGAGCTCAGGGTAGTTGTCCTAGTTCAGCAGGAGGGACCAGTTATCACTGTGTGGGGGTGATTAAACCTATGTATTCTACACCCTCTGTTCATTCCCCAAGAACAATGGACCATTTGCAGCAGTTGCCTAGAAAGTCGTTAGCACCTTCACACCCAGCCTGAGCGGGCGTGGGTGCTAATGGGCCATCAACAGTTCAACCATACCCCGTGACTCATAGAGCTAATCACCCATTGTGTGAGTCCCCACCCTGGGGAGGGACTGGGTGCTCCCTGAGGGTACATAAAAGGGGCTCAGAAGATCTCAGGGGCAGCTTGTCGGATCCAGAGGAGCAGCAGGACCTCGACAGGAGGAAACCACCCCTCTCGATCAGACTACGACCATCACTCCCGACGAGACCACAGCCATCATCTGCACCAACAGGTCAGAGAGCCCAGCCAGCTGGGTGTGACAGCGCCACCTGCTGTCTGTGGATATAATCACACTTCCCTTTTTTTGGGAAGTAGCCAAGAGGACCTTTTAGACTGATTTGCCTTGTCATTTGGGGGTGGAGGGGTTTGTTGCAGACTGTTGTTGTATATATATATATATATGTGTGTGTGTGTTGTGGTTAAGAACTGTTATTTTTTTTTTTCCTTTAAATATATTTTTCCTAATTAAAGTTCTGTTCTCTAAATTTAAAGGAGAGGGATTATTTATTGGCCAACATAGATATCTTAGTTCTCCTTTGAACTAAGACAGTAGTTTTTACCAAACCTCTTTATATATGAGGATAGTAAAATAAAATACCTGTATTATTTAATGTTCACAAAGGAATAATACAAAGTGTGCAATTCTTTTTCAGACCTACAGGACTCAGTCCTGAAAGCCACTACAACAAAGGAGACATTAAATTTTAGTGCTCAACCCTCTGAAGCAGCCATTCCCTAAGAAAGCCCACCTCTCATTAGAGGAAACCATGGAAAGCAGCTCCTTGGTAAGGCACCAGTGTCTTCTGAGAATGACTATTTACTCACCTCTGAAATGTAAACTATAGATTTCCCATCTCCCCACCCCTTTCATTCTATATGATTCCAGAAAAATGAATTCTCAATCTCAAAACTATTTCCCAAGTCCAACACAGCGTTCAAACTGTCTTCTCCCTCCAGCTTCTTCTCCCCCCCCAACTCAATCTCTTCGCTTGCAGCTCACAACGTTGCAGGTTAGACATGGTGTAAAACCCAACATAAGAACTGGCCTGGCAGCCTCATGTTCACTCCATAAATGCAGAGATAAGGATGAGATGCTACTGCCTATCTCTTTTCTTTATGTATCAGCAAACTGGGGGAAATGAGTTGCAGGAATAAAAAAAGAAGACAGTTGCATGACATTAATGCAACTGGTTTTACACTTTAAAGAAGAAAATTTTTGTCAAGTCATAAAGCACTGGACAGGGAACTATTATCCTTGGTAACCCTCTATAAGGCACCCAGAACAAGGATTCTGCATTTGACTGAGTCTCCTAAATATTGCAGCAATATAAATTAGCATTGAATAATTCCTGAAAAACAATCTCTCAGATACCAAACCATGGATTGTCCCTTTTCTTTGGAATTTTGCTTGTCTGAAAAGAAGATAGTAATCATAGTAACAGGAATATTGAACTCCAGTAATTTTATTTTCTTTCAGAAACATGCTGTATTAGAAAAGAGTGACAGCAATCATTCAGATGCAGGTACTACAGGAGGAGACTGTTCCTATAGAATTAAGCACTCTTTTCATGTGAGCAGACAGGAATAAATCCCAAGCACATCATGCTTGTAATTTTATCCGTAACTGTCATCCTTAGCCACAGTTTCTGGACTGCATTTGTTCCAAGCGCTACAAAAACTTGGGTTCAGAAGGAGCTCTAGAAATATGTTAGCAGAAGTCTCAGGCACCTTCCAGGCATCCACACTTTAAAACACTGAAGCGACATGGCAAAGTCATGCAGTATTACCATGAGGAGTGGTACCAACAAGGAGGGTAGCAACAAGGAAACAGCAAGTGCAGTGGAAAGGCAAAAAATGCCAAGATTAAAACATCACTTGCTCTGGAAAGCAATTCAATAAAAATGGTCATGGCCCATAATGTCATTTTTTATGTGCTACTTTAATGTCTCCCTGGTTTGCTTTGGGTTTTTTTGGCTGAGTATAAATAATTTCATCACTAGAAATGTACTCACGGCTGAGTGAGGTCACGAGTAATGAAGTCTGAACTCTTGAAGAGGAGGAAGATGTCACTGAGAGCTTTGCATTTCAGAGAGCTGTTCATTGCTATCCAATAGGCATCCTAAACAAAAAAAGGAGATTATCCAGAAATGCACCTTTACTGGCAGGAAGGGATGCAAGTTGAAGATTTATCTGAATATTACAGAACATTTGTAATACACACAGAAAATTATTTTTTTTATTTTGAGGAAAACTTCATTAGCTGTTACAAGAGACAATAATTATTGTTTTTCTTATGAATACCCTGTTGAAGGCAAAGCACATCTATTTTAAAAGCTAAGTTTTTGCCTTACTGTTTCCAAGAACTTTCCTGAAATGCTTGATTGAACACAGTGTCTCTTGAGAATACAATACAGTAGTATCTGGGTGCACTCATCCTTATGGTATAGTTTGAGTAGCTAAAAATAATTAGAGAGAACTTCTTTAATAAAAACTGGCTTTTTAATAAAAATGTGGGGGTTTTCATCTTTATCCCATGCAGTTTTAAGCCAGTATCCTAAACAAGAAGAGCCTGACCATCACACTGTTGTCTGTGATCAGGATACAGGGGTTTATGTAAGAAACTCAGAGCTGCCTTGCATCAGCCTCACCAAATGTGCACCATCACCATCTACCTTAATCCACCACAACACTTCGCTCTATCACACTTCACTGATACCTTGTTCATCACTTCTTCCTTTATCAGAACCACTGGTCTCTTCCTCCTCCCAATGCATTAAGATAAAACAAACAAACAAATCTTATGGTAACATCTGTTACAAGCTTTGGGAGTCAGCTGTCAGCTTTCTTACCCTTGGAGCACTCCAGTTAAGTTTAGGAAAAACACTTCCACCCAAGGAACTTATTGCTTCCTCAACTTCAGATGTGAACTCAGGAAATTCTGGTGCCTGAAGGAGCAACAGCAACAAAAAGATCAATTTCAATACATTTAATAGTGAAGTGCAGCCATCTTCTAAATACCACTAGAAATACACATTGCAGAAGAAATAAAAATGTCCAAAATTAGTATGAACCCCACAAAAATAATATATTTGTGGAAAACTGAAAATACTTCCAATTCTCACTCTCATCACTAACAAGTACCAAGAACTTCAGGAGAAAACCCAAAACTTCCCAACATTGATCATGAAAACTGCAACAGCTGGCAAACAGAAGTCAAATAAAGGAACCTTAAATACTCACCTGTTGTTTTATACCTGGTATATTATGGTAGATTATTGTATACAAATGCGATCCAATAATCTTTACACTTTAAATAAAGAGTTATTTTAGAATTAAGCATCTCTTTATCAACTCTCAGGCAATTTGAGTAACAGCTCCTCTTTTAACTCAGTTTTATAAGATACTGTTACTAATACTTGAATCAGCTATTAAATTAGGCCTTAAAATAAGCCCTTAACAATATATCAACTCAGAATAGAGGACACACTGCAAAGGTTGGACTAGAAAACCTTGCCTTGTAAAGAACATTGAAAACATAAAAAAGTACTCTTCAGGATGCTCTAAACTCCACTCAGAATGTGGTGCTATAGAAAAACCAGATTGCTGACCTTTAAAATAATATGAAAGGATTTTGAGCATACAGCAGAGATTTTTCATGTGATAAGATTTATAGCTAGAAGTATTTAAGAACACTATTTCTGCCTGAGTATTTTTAAACTCAACTCAAAGATAACTTCCAGGCTAAAGCTAATTGATGTCTCTAAAACAACAAAGCCTTCACAGTCACACAAGTGATCAAAACCCCTTATACATTCTGGCATCTCCTTCCTGCAGCCTCCCCAAATGCAAACACTTAAAAACCCTCTCATTTTGGTGCAGTGACCTGCACTGAACTTCAAACACTCTGAACCTTTACTTGGTACATTACCTAGTCTCCATGGGAAACTACACTGAAAAAAGCATTTCTCTTATTTTACTTGATTTTTAGAACTTCAGTCAATTCCAGCTATTGTTCCTGCAAGAAGGGAAACTCTTCATCCAGTGCATTCTGTTCCAGTCTCCCCTTGTTTTGGCAGGAATCAGGAGTCCTGCTATATAAATAGTACCTGCACACACTAGGACTCCCTAGGGAAATGTTACCATCATGTCATTTGATTAACACAAGGGAATAAATATACACATGAGAGGAAAGTTCTCTGACTGCATAAACAATCCAGATTCCAACATTTCTTAAATTTTGAATGCCAGACTTTGTAACCATCAACATTAATGCAAGTTATGTTAATACAGAATCTTCTATAAACCTGTATTCTAATTCTTCTTCAGGATATAAAAGGAGCAAGTGAGACAAGTCCTATCTGACCAGTCAGGTGGGTCATTAAAAGGGAAAAATCACTCCCCAGCCCACCTCACTGCTCCCTGAGCCAAGACACCAGTGGAGAACCACAACCTTGGAGTCATCACTGAGAATATCACGAATGCCCCAGGCTGACAGCAATGCAGCACAGCAGTATCCAGCCTATCCCACTGTTTTTACATTTGTGTTCCCTACTGTTTCTCTGTTCAGCTTCCATATGGCTACTTGACCCATCCTCATCTCCTGTGGTAACTCCAGACGCAGCCTCCCATCCTCCTGCATTCTACAAAGGTTTCTTCACTCTCTTCATCACTCAAGAGGCACAGAATTCACTCCCTGGCCTCAGAGCAATTTTTGAGTAGAAGTAGTATATTTGCCATGGGATCTACAATCATCTACTGGATTCACTGGACAGTAAAAAACACATTGTGGAATTCTACTTTCAGTTGCTTTGACTGAATGGAGGTGTATTTTTGTAGGAATCAGTGACAGACACAAAGCACGTTCACTCTTAACCATTTTCAAAGTTCCAGATTTGGTGAAAGGCTGCCAGTCTCTGAACAAGGGCCACCTTGGAGGCCAAAACACCCCTCTTCTTTCTTTTTATGTTGCACCAAATCCAACAGGATCAATTCCACACCAGGATGAACATCAGGAGCTACAGGACTGAAGTCACAGTACGAATGTGCCTCAAGTACATTAACTCTGACAGGGTAACAGCAAGTTTCAAAAAAGCTGTAAAAAGAGATCAAGGAAACCTGGTTTGCATCCATCATGATCCTAATTCTATGCCAGACACAGTGCAAGGAGACCATAAGGACAGGACAAGAAAAAAATGATAGAAATGTACTTAGAAGGAAATAATGGCACATTCAGAGAAGAGTTGTGAAAACTGAGCTCCAGGGGCTTCATTTCTTCTGCATCCAGTCTGATTAAATAATTGGGAGATACTCAAAGTGGTGAAAATGAAAGCCAACTATAATTGGAGCTGCACTTCAGTTAATTTCCTCTAGCCTAACAAGTATGTGATTGTTGGGGATGAAGAAAAGAGTTTTATTTTTAGTTAAATAAAATGAAGCCAAACAGAACTTTTTGGAAGTTACAGACATTTATGCTGCCATCCACCCAGAATGGTCTGAGAAATGTTAAACACAGCAAGAGATATGTCTAACCAGCAATAAGTTTTGTATCATAAGGCTGCAAAAGGGAAACTGCTGATAAACCCACCCTGGGCTTTTACAGGACCTTACCTTAAGTGTTGTAGTGTTCTCATCATCTGACCACTGTTAAAATAAGAAAAAAAATCAAAGGTTACTGGTTTCCTGTGATATCCTTTATAATTTATGAGAACATCAGAATTCATATAGCTCCTTACAACATGCAGATCAAATCACTGCCCCAGACAGCACAACATCACCATCTTCCCACTATTCTGGCTGTAAATTAAGACAGGAAAAATACTGTATATTCAGCAGAAGTATTATTCTAAAAGTACAGGAAAAAGACACATTTTTATTGTGATTTGTATCTCAAATTTGGACATTGCAGAACTGAGAGTCTTCCCTGTCTAAACCTTGTCTCCAGCACTTCCATCCTTAGACCCATGATCCATTAGTTTCACTTATAATTCTTTTTCATCATTCTTCTGTCACTTTGTACTTATATCTTTCACTTTTTTCCTACTAAAATGTTCTTCTGACCTATTATGGCCTCAGAAACTTTCATTGGTTCTTGAAGTAACTCCTTCAAAGGCACTCCTACTTTTTCAGGGCATGAAACAGCATTAAGTTCAATTCCAACTTCCTTCAGAATTCCCTACTCATTATGACAAAGGCAATTATCAAGAAATATAAAAGACTTTTGTGAAACAGCACAGAAACATTTTAAACCATCCCTAATGTCACCGCATAAATAATGATGTTTTCACATTTTTCAAGGCAACTACCACATGATTATTATTTCTGTGAAGGACTCTCCTCACCTACAAATTATGCCAAAAAGGTTTTACATTCATATTTTCCTCAAGAGCCTTGACATTAAGTTGCATTTTAGACTGACCTGTATCTCCTCTGCATCATCATTCCCCTCCTGAGCATGACTTGGCAGATCTTCTCTGAAACAAAAAATTAATAGGAAAAAAAAATTAAGCACTGGAATTTTATTTGACTATATCCATTAAATTTCCACATCATTTCCAGCTGCTGATCTCAAAATATTTTCATAAGAAGATTAAACCCCAAAACTCCTGGCAGAGAAAAATCAGAGCAAGACAGTACAGAAAATTGAAGACCAAACAACCTGGCATTACACTTGGGCCCTTCCATAAACACTTTGATTCTTTCAAATTAGCAGACCATTTTTTTTTGTTCCAAAAACACCCCAATCAATGCTTTTCAATACCCTATTACTGATTCTTTTCCAAGTTTATTGTGCTCTGACAGAAGCACAAATTTATCAAGCTTCTTTTTAAACCAGTTTAGTTTAAATTATGGTTTGTCTCCTTACTCCTTTTCCAGTTAAAAATTCATAAAACTTGACTTTCAGATGTTGACCTGTGAATTTCTGATACTGAAAAGAAAACGTCCTCCTACTCTGCACAGGGAAAATAAGGTCCTATGGGAAATGGATAAACAGCCACTAGTTTCTTCCTGAAAACTTCCTTTTCCCACACAGGTGAGATCTGTTATAAATGTGTGATAGCAAATGTTTCCTTGAAGCTTTGAGTGGCTTTTGAAGTCCTTCAGTCAATAAACTGAGGGTGAGGATCTTAGAGGAGAAGACCAACCTCTTGAAGACTTATTCTCAGCAAGCCAGTGCAGCAAACAGGGTAAGATCAAATGTACATCCCTGCCAACAGTCAACTCTAATAAGCCAAGTCTCTGCAGTCCCTCAATGCATTTCCATTGGGATTAAATTATCAGTTCAGTTTTTGAGATCTGGAGGTCAAATATTGGTTCCCTGAAGATCAGGAGCCATCTTGGCCAAGGGTGCAAGGGGATCACATTTGCTTCTAGCTAAGAAAGTCCAACTCACGTTAAAAATGGTTTCCAAAAGGGATTTTAAACAGGAAACATCTCAAAAATATAATTTCAGTCAATCATACAGCTGCCCGTTATTCCACTGGAGACAGCAGGAACTGTGTAACACAGCTGTAAAGTCAAACCTCAATTTCAGCTTTTCTGAAGGCTTATTAAAACAGGCAGCTGCTGCCAAGTAAGTTGTACAGTTCTGCAGAACCAGGTGACAATACTATCTCTTATCCAAAACAGTTTGAAAAACAATTCCAATTTTGTTGATACCTTTTAATAAAAGAGAATTTAAAAATTAAAAACTACCTTTCATCTTTACAAGGTGTTTAAACAGCTCCAGTTTTATATAAATTGATACCTGATAAACCAGACATAGCTCTCATTTCACTCACAGCCTCTCTGGCTGCTCTGCAAGAGGCAAACTACCAGTTAGGGAATTCTGGAGTGTGGACTGATTTCTGAGCTTGGCCATTCACAAGATGCATTCAACAACCACTTCCCAAGGAAACCACACAGTGAGATTCCAAGCAGAAAACAAAGAGCAAGGCCTAGTTTCTTAACAACTGCTTCTGTTATTTATCCACATCGTTATTCTCCATCCAAAATCTTGGCATGGATATACACACAACACACTCAGCCATATATGTATGGATTCTACGTGTGCAAATTATTATATAAACTCTTATGATTATGGAGTTTGTATATAGCTTATTCTATTGAGAATTAAACTTAGGTAATGTCACTTCACGCCCGGGACACTCTGCAAGGAAAGGAGGGAAAAAAAGAAAGGACTGTCTCCACTAGGTCTAGAATGAAGTTTATGACATGAATTTTGGCGTCTGCTGTAGGCACCAGCAAGTCAAGTTTTACTGACAACAGTCAGCCCATTCCCATGCTCATACATTATGGGGTTTGCTGCAGTCAGAGTGGACACACTTTAGAAACCTCCTTATGCAAAATGAGTATGTATGTATAATTTACATATGTGCACGTAAACAAGTGCTGTGAATGTAAAATGGTAAAGTGTAAGATGTTGGGGGGTGGAGAGAAAACATTTTTCTTTACCTTCCAGAAACCACAAGTGTTCCATCATCCAGCAAATATTCCTTCACATTCTCTGGCAGGGGAAGTATAACACTGGAAGAAACATGAAAATTTATTTAATACCTTATTAATAATACTTGTTACAAAAGAAAACTAGCTGAACAAAAGAATTTGCTTTATAATAGCACATATCTCAATAACACTACGTTTTAACCTCTGACACTGTAGAAAAACAATTCTCTTTCTCTCCTCTTATCTCTTACCCAAAAAGTAATGTCCATTTTCTGTGCAGGGAAGTACAAGACAAAGCTAAAAGTTATAGGTGAAACACATAAAAATGCCCCACTCCTTCAAAGCTCTAAGAAATTCAAAGTAAAAGTGAGTATGGGCTGTGAGGAGACAACATGTTGCTCAAACTACAGGCTTCCCTTCTGAGACCCAAACCAAAATTAGCCTATACCATCCTAATGCTCCAAAAATGCAAGACTATCACTAAACTTATCAAAAATAGGCCTGTGCTGAACACAAAAAAACATAAAAGACCAAAGACTTTGATTATTACAAGCATCATGATGTCTGCACTTTCTGATCCAATAGAGCAACTACCTCAAGCTTGCTTTTCCTGAGTTACTGGTAGTTCTTGTAACCATCCTGTGACCTGCAGCAGCACCTTAGAAACTGCAGAATTCCCTATGGCTTCCAGAAATACACAGAAACACAAAGTCAGCCACTTGGTTTGGATTTGTTCAGCCACAACTGCTTTAGGTAAGGATGTGGACAGTAGGAAGAGCGTGGCTATCAGCTGATGCTCAGGAGGAGAGCAGGGGGCTCAGGGGTATCTCGTGTGTCCCAGGACTGACCAAAACAACCCCTCATGGTGTAGGGATGACACCCCAGCTCTGGGCACTCCAGCTGATGGCTCACTCGAGCCTTGCCCACCTCCATCCCAGATGGATCCCCTCCATCTCACCCAAACCCGTGCCTACAGAAACCCATTTCCAACCCAACCCGGCCCAGGCCCACAGAATCACAGGCTAGACAGGACCACAATGGCTCATCTGGTCCAACCTCCCTGCTCCAGAGCACATGGCACAGGTTTGTGTCCAGACACTCCTGGAATATCTCCAGGGAGGGAGACTCCACACCTTCTCTGGGAAATCTCTTCCAGTGCTCAGTCAGTGCACAGGGAAGAAGTTCTTCCTGATGTTCAAGTGGAATTTCCCTGGAAGCAGTTTGCCTATGGTCCTATTGTTGGGCATGCCTGAGGAGAGCCTGGTCCATCCTCTTGGTGCCGCTCCTTTATTTATACATATTAATGAGGTCCCCTGTAAGTTATTCCAGTACCTGAAGGGAGCTTACAGGAAAGATGGGGCAAGACTATTTACAAGAGCACAGACTGCTAGAACAAGGGGGAACGGATTCCAATTAAAAGAGAGTAGGTTTAGACTAAATATGTGGAGAAAACTCATTCCTGGGAGGGTGGTGAGGTGCTGGCAGATGTTGCCCAGAGAAGCTGTGGCTGCCCCATCCCTGGGAGTGCCCAAGGCCAGGCTGGATGGGGCCTGGAGCACCCTGCTCTGGTGGGAGCTGGCAGGGNGGACACTCTGCAAGGAAAGGAGGGAAAAAAAGAAAGGACTGTCTCCACTAGGTCTAGAATGAAGTTTATGACATGAATTTTGGCGTCTGCTGTAGGCACCAGCAAGTTAAGTTTTACTGACAACAGTCAGCCCATTCCCATGCTCATACATTATGGGGTTTGCTGCAGTCAGAGTGGACACACTTTAGAAACCTCCTTATGCAAAATGAGTATGTATGTATAATTTACATATGTGCACGTAAACAAGTGCTGTGAATGTAAAATGGTAAAGTGTAAGATGTTGGGGGGTGGAGAGAAAACATTTTTCTTTACCTTCCAGAAACCACAAGTGTTCCATCATCCAGCAAATATTCCTTCACATTCTCTGGCAGGGGAAGTATAACACTGGAAGAAACATGAAAATTTATTTAATACCTTATTAATAATACTTGTTACAAAAGAAAACTAGCTGAACAAAAGAATTTGCTTTATAATAGCACATATCTCAATAACACTACGTTTTAACCTCTGACACTGTAGAAAAACAATTCTCTTTCTCTCCTCTTATCTCTTACCCAAAAAGTAATGTCCATTTTCTGTGCAGGGAAGTACAAGACAAAGCTAAAAGTTATAGGTGAAACACATAAAAATGCCCCACTCCTTCAAAGCTCTAAGAAATTCAAAGTAAAAGTGAGTATGGGCTGTGAGGAGACAACATGTTGCTCAAACTACAGGCTTCCCTTCTGAGACCCAAACCAAAATTAGCCTATACCATCCTAATGCTCCAAAAATGCAAGACTATCACTAAACTTATCAAAAATAGGCCTGTGCTGAACACAAAAAAACATAAAAGACCAAAGACTTTGATTATTACAAGCATCATGATGTCTGCACTTTCTGATCCAATAGAGCAACTACCTCAAGCTTGCTTTTCCTGAGTTACTGGTAGTTCTTGTAACCATCCTGTGACCTGCAGCAGCACCTTAGAAACTGCAGAATTCCCTATGGCTTCCAGAAATACACAGAAACACAAAGTCAGCCACTTGGTTTGGATTTGTTCAGCCACAACTGCTTTAGGTAAGGATGTGGACAGTAGGAAGAGCGTGGCTATCAGCTGATGCTCAGGAGGAGAGCAGGGGGCTCAGGGGTATCTCGTGTGTCCCAGGACTGACCAAAACAACCCCTCATGGTGTAGGGATGACACCCCAGCTCTGGGCACTCCAGCTGATGGCTCACTCGAGCCTTGCCCACCTCCATCCCAGATGGATCCCCTCCATCTCACCCAAACCCGTGCCTACAGAAACCCATTTCCAACCCAACCCGGCCCAGGCCCACAGAATCACAGGCTAGACAGGACCACAATGGCTCATCTGGTCCAACCTCCCTGCTCCAGAGCACATGGCACAGGTTTGTGTCCAGACACTCCTGGAATATCTCCAGGGAGGGAGACTCCACACCTTCTCTGGGAAATCTCTTCCAGTGCTCAGTCAGTGCACAGGGAAGAAGTTCTTCCTGATGTTCAAGTGGAATTTCCCTGGAAGCAGTTTGCCTATGGTCCTATTGTTGGGCATGCCTGAGGAGAGCCTGGTCCATCCTCTTGGTGCCGCTCCTTTATTTATACATATTAATGAGGTCCCCTGTAAGTTATTCCAGTACCTGAAGGGAGCTTACAGGAAAGATGGGGCAAGACTATTTACAAGAGCACAGACTGCTAGAACAAGGGGGAACGGATTCCAATTAAAAGAGAGTAGGTTTAGACTAAATATGTGGAGAAAACTCATTCCTGGGAGGGTGGTGAGGTGCTGGCAGATGTTGCCCAGAGAAGCTGTGGCTGCCCCATCCCTGGGAGTGCCCAAGGCCAGGCTGGATGGGGCCTGGAGCACCCTGCTCTGGTGGGAGCTGGCAGGGGGTGTGGAATGAGATGATTTTTATGGTCTCTTCCAGCCCAGGCCATTCCGTGAGCCCCGGGAATGAACAGGCCCAGCTCCCTCAGCCTCCCCTCGCAGCCAAGAAGCTCCAGCCCCTCCACCATCCTGGCTGGACCCTCGTACCGAGCGGCCCAGACCTGGACACAGTCCTGTGTCTGTGTTGGGGGGGGGGACCCTCCCCAGGGCCGGGCGGAGAGGCAGCATCCCCCCCCACACACCCACCGCTCATACACACACCGCCCTCACCTGCGGATGGTGACGGCCTTGAAGAGCGGGTACCACACGGAGAACTGGCAGTGCACCACATGCTCNCCCTGGGCCCCCCCTCAGCCCCCCTCAGCCCGCCCTCGGACCCCCTCAGAACCGCCCTCAGGCCGCCCTGCCGCTGTTCTGCCCCGGATGGCTGAGTAAAACACCGCTCCTGTGGGCCCCTGTCGTGTCTGTGCCTGTCTGTCCCCCCGCATGGAGTCCTCTCGGGGTGTCGTGGGGTGTTGCGCGCGTTGGAAGGGCCCCTGAACATCATCTCGTTCCACCCGCCTTGCCCTGCGGAACGGGGATGGGTCTCAGCAGGACGGGGGGCCCCGGCCAGGCCTTGGGGGTTTCCAGGGATGGGGCGGCCGCAGTGCTTCAGGATAGCTTGTGCCGGTGCCTCGCCATCCTCACAGTGGGGAATTCCTCCCTAATTCCTGGCCTGGACTTCCCTCCTTCCATTTGTCCATCTCTCCTTGTCCGCTCACTGCAGCTCCTGCTGGCGAGCCCCTCTCTGGCTTCCCTTCAGGCCCTGAAGGTGCCGTGAGGTACCCACAGAACCTTCTCCTCTGCACCCCAAACAACCCCATCTTCCTCACCCCGTGTCCCCAGGGCAGTCTCCGTATCAATTCCATGCCCTCCCTGTNTCCTCCTCCTTCACCGCCCCCGGACCCTCCGCCGGGCCCGGCCCCTCCCGCGCATGCGCAAATGGCCCGCCCTCGGCCCGCCCTCAGCCCCCCTCAAGCGCCCTCAGCCCGCACTCAGACCCTTCAGNAACGGGGATGGGTCTCAGCAGGACGGGGGGCCCCGGCCAGGCCTTGGGGGTTTCCAGGGATGGGGCGGCCGCAGTGCTTCAGGATAGCTTGTGCCGGTGCCTCGCCATCCTCACAGTGGGGAATTCCTCCCTAATTCCTGGCCTGGACTTCCCTCCTTCCGTTTGTCCATCTCTCCTTGTCCGCTCACTGCAGCTCCTGATGGAGAGCCCCTCTCTGGCTTCCCTTCAGGCCCTGAAGGTGCCGTGAGGTACCCACAGAACCTTCTCCTCTGCACCCCAAACAACCCCATCTTCCTCACCCCGTGTCCCCAGGGCAGTCTCCGTATCAATTCCATGCCCTCCCTGTGCTGGGGACCCCCGGGCTGGAGACAGCACTACAGGTGGGCTTTCGTAGAGAAGAGGGACAGAATCCCATTCTCTGGCCCTGCAGGTCCTCTGGATGCAGCCCGGACCCCTTTGGCTTCCTGGGCTCGCAGGCTCACAGTGCCAGCTCACACTGAGCTTTTCATCAACCACTCTTTCATTTTGCTTTGGCCTAAATCAAATGATAACTGAGTGACGTATTCTTTTTGAAGGCCCGTGGTTGTGCTGTCGTCTCTGTGCCTGTGTCCCCTGCATGGAGCTCGTTCCTCACGTGCTCTCTCCTCTGGTGTTTGGGGATGTCTCCCCCAGCCCTCCCAGCTGTCTGGAAGTTTGATAACAGCGTGGAGATACGGCTAACCCTCCTCTGCTCCTGCCAGATAGCCCTTGTTGTTGTTGTTTGTTCTGCAGTTATGTTTTACCTGGCACTGAGCGGGTCATCCGTGCTGCTGAACATGACAAAAATGAAACGTTTTCTCCGTTTCCCATCAACTTATGCTAAATAACTGATTTTGTTTCTAGATTCATAGTGCTGAAGCACAAAGTAACAAGTCTAAAGTGACTTAGGAGCTTTTAGTGATGTGTGTCATCAGCAGACATATCTCAGAATACTTTGGCTAAATCATACATAAAACACTGCCAGTGTCCCTTTTGCATGTTATTTATAAGAAAACCTGTGTTTTGTTTTATCTTTAGCTGGCCTTAGGGCACCATCGCTGAGCTTCCATTAAATCTGGTTGCTGTCAGGTAGGATGTGTGTTTGGATCAGAGAATGCATTCTGAAAAGTGATTTAGAAAAGCTAATCCATATATGTAAGATTTAAAGTATAGTCTTGATACCTTGGCTTCTCTCTTGAGCTGATTCACAGGCCTCAGTTGGCTTAAGATTTTACCTCCTGGGAAGGATAATTTGTAAACTGTGGAACGGTTGAATGTTGCCTTGAAAGGAAGCCACTCAATAAAGGAATAAGCTATGGGAATAAAATTACATCTTTTATAAATCATAAAAACCTTTTGAAGGACTGAGTTTGACCCCAACATGAATAAATGGAAGAAGTAGCATGATTTGTCAGCCTGTAGTTCTGGCCACAAAAATTACCAGAGAAAGTAGAATTGGGCCAAACGTTTGTTTTCCTCTATAATTTACAGTTCAAGTGCTGTTGATTTGTATTAATGAGGCTGATAAATGTGGGCACTTTGACATATTCTTTGATTGCATTGATAACTATTAAAAATGTATATTCTTAGACCTCGGGTAATCCCAAATCAGGCAGAGAGGTTGCCAGGCTGCTGTGTGAGCTGCACTGTGTTTTTGACTCAAATGTTGCCACCCTTGACAGCATGACTGACATGAGATACCAAAACTGCAGCCTTTGTTCAACCAAATGGCATTTCAGCTTTAAACATCCACAACTCTCACTTCTATACAGCCAGCTGAATTTGGGAGAAATTCCTTTTTGGTGGAACTTTTAAAAATTTAAAAAATGCACAGGGTTACTGCACTCACTTGTGGAAGAGGCCCAAACTACAGAAGCTGAGATAGATCAGTTTCCTCTCTCTTTGAGGCGTTCACCCATTTTAGATTTTAGTGATAGTTCAAATGACTGAAGCTGTGTATTTGTTATTTTAAGTAGAAAGACACCCTTGAATCTGTCAGAAGAGAGCAAGCTGTGTTAAAAAGTTGAGAGTTGAGGTTCTAGTATGTTTCTGTAACTGATGTAGGTGAGTATTTAATCCTGTTGTACAAACCATTACTACAGGTGCTTGTGGGATTTGGGGTAGAACTGTGGTAATCTACATTTGAGAGAGAGACACTGATACTTCTAAGCTTCTGCAGAAGGATTAGTGTGATCAGTGGAACAGGATTTCCTGTGAAGGGAGACTAAAAGAGGAAGATTTATTCAGCCTCATAAAAAAAAAAAAACTTTAAGGACATGGTTCTCTATCTACTCCTCTGTTATATTTATATTGACAATGCTATGATTCTTTCCAAATGTAGGAGGTGAATTTGTTGTTTTTCTATGTGAGGCTTTTATGTTTTATACTTCAGCCTCCTTTGTTTCCTCTGGATGACCAGGAACCTCTTGGCACTGCTGTCCTGGGCTGTGCTTCTTTTGCATAAGTTTGGTGGAGAGCTTGATCTTGTATTTGAGAGTCACAGCAAGGGACCATGGCCATTGTCCAGATAAAACTTCTGAATCCTAAGTGAAGGGAATTCCAGACATTGCTGACTCAAGAACAAATGGGTAACAATGAAATAATGTGCGATAGAAATTGGAAGATAAGCAAGTGAGGCTCTTCAACAGTTTTTCATACAGATAGTGGTAAGGTGGATAATAAACCTGGGTAGTTTTAAGATGGAGCTTCATTGCTTTAAGAAAAGATAATAGAACATATTTTTGAAGGAACAGAACTGGGTTTAACAGCTCAGGGTTTCCTTTCAAACTTATGTTACATAAAAGCAATATGAACATTTGGCCTTGATCTACTTCAACCAAAAACACAGTTTAAGACTTAAGAAAGAGCCTGGCCTGTGTACAGACTGAGAAAATGGATTTGTCTACATTAGTTTTACTCCTGCTGATAAGCGAAAATATTTAGTACTATCTATTCCTTTTGGCTACTTATAGGAATTAAATGTCAATCCGATATGTCAGGAAGCTGATTGTTGCTCTTATTTGTTTCACAAATGTGCAGTAGATGTCATCATAAAAGGATAAAGATGAAGTGAAAAATGAAAGCGCTAAAATTGGGTGTGACAGAGAAGCTCTTCACACACTTCTGGTACTTTTCATTGCTGGAGACCACACAGAGCCTTATTAAACCATAGCTGAAGTCATTGGAAAGATTCCTGTTGACTTAATGGAAGATTTGTGACCATCAGTTCAATGCCCTAGGCATCTATAAGATTATCTCCTCTCTTCTGGTATTTGAACTGCTTTGCTGCTTTGCACTGGCTTTATGATTTGTGATGATTTTCAGGACTTCAGTGTTACAACTTAACACCAGAGATGAGCTTCCTTGGTGTAAGTTTCTGTGCTGAAAATGCTTGGGGCAGATATTCCACTGCCTTTTCCAGGCTGTTGGGCACATCATTCCCTGTAAGAGACTGACATGCTTTGCTCACACCAGCTCCACATGCCTCCTGCACTTGCAACACATGCGTGGCTTTTGGACCTTGTTTTTTGGTGGAAGGCTGAGTCATTTACACATTTTATTTGTGGTGTGTGTAAGGTGGAGGTAGGCTCTAGTTCTTAACAGCACACAGTTTTCACCACTGAAATCCTCTTGGTATCAGGTTTTTTTCCACTTTCACAGTGGAGTGTGTACTCCTCTTGTGCACACACCATTGACACAGCATTTCACCCAAACCAGAACGAAACAATTTGATTGAAGTGGATGAATTTTTTGGGTGCGTCTGACATCTGAATATTTAAGAAGGATGTCTTCAGCCAGCATAGCTATTCAGCAGCTGACAGGACCATTAAAACTATACAAGTCAGGGATGTGACCCAAATTTACATTTCTCCTTTGAGTTATTTGACTCTGAAACCATTGGGTGGAGCTGAAAATGTGAATTGAACTTGCCATCACACGTCCCTGGCTTTCTCCAGCACGCTATATTGGTTAATTTAGAATGCAGAAATGAACCTTTTAACTTTACACTGAAATCAAATATTGACTTAGTTTCATATATATCTGGACTTTGCACAGGAGGGGGAAAGCCTGACATTCCTGAAAATGGCAGCTGAGACATCCACAGAAGTTCCAAAAACAGCTAAACAGTTCGTCCTTAAGGAAGAGGTACAGCATGCTTGGGTTTGATACGTTTTGTTGTTAAATAGCAATTATTTGAGACTGATCAGAGTGTTTGTCAGTAGAGAGCACAATATGCTATAAATGCTGTATGTTTGTAAAAATCTCTTCAATAGACAAAACATTTCTTCCTGATGGTCAGAGAGTTTAAAAGAGGTGACATTTCTCTTTGTGGAAATAATCATACAAATTATCAGTGGGGAGAGAGAAATCTACAGTATTTTAAGCTGCTGCTTTTTTTTTTTCCAGATTTTGCAGCTGTTTCTTGTATTGTCTGTTCAGGAGGTTTTCAGTGTTCAGAAATAATGCTGATACCTCTGAGAGGTTTTACAAATTGGTGGGTTATGAAACTCAGCCTTGTTATCTGTTCCTTTAAGATGAACCACTAAGAGGTTCCTTAACATTTAGGATCGTACCACCTTTCATGTTTTCTGAAGGGGTTTGAATTGAAATAATTTCCAAAGACATTAGGAAGGAAATAGTAAGATTAAGATCAGGTCCTGAGGAATGATTCTGAAAGTACTTAGGAGCACTTTCACTTTTATTTAAGCTGCTTCTATTTGTTTCAGTTCCCTTGTAAGTGAATTCTTAAAAGTTAATCTGTGGTGTGAAGGCAGGTTTGGCAGCAGCCTCATGCTGTTGTTACAACGCAGTTGTAGCTTATTTGTTCTTCCACAGAGTGAACACCATCTTGTCATTTCTTTAGGTTTCAAGTTATAAAACCCTTTCAGGAAAGAAGAAATTTGTTTGGATTATATTTATGTCTTTTCCCGATGATGTTTTTTAATATGAATATATTTAAAGCATAGTTTCATTTTTTGGAACCTTTTTGGGTTTTCTATTAAGACCGGTTCTCTTGCAGGCAGAATTTTCATTTTATCATCTTTTTTGTTTGGGTTTTTTTGGTGGGTTTGTTGGTTTGTTTCATAATGCCTTTCTGTCATTCTCTTTTTAAATATTGTACTCTTTGCTGTCACCAGAAGTTTATAATTAGATCTTACATATTTTAAGCTATTTAGGTTTTTCAGTCATTTTGTAGGCTTATTACAGGGAAGTATTTACCCTGCCCCTGCCACTAGCCCTTATGTTAGGAGTGGTTCTGTAACTCTGCAGTAACTGTGGTCTGATGCTGGAATACCTTCTTCCATGAAAGTGGCAGCTGATTTTATTTCATTCTTGCTGTTTCTGGAAATGCACAGTCAGGCTGTTGTAAGCAAAGCAGATGTTATTTTGCCCATCAAAGTAATACACAAAGAAATAAAAATAACTTATCCTAAAACAAGTTTCATTAAAAGAAGTAAACTGCTGAGCTAAAACCTTAGGATTTTTCCCTTTTAAATGAATTACATAAAAGATGAGGAACATCATAGGGAAACCAAACTCATTTAACTCAGAAAAGACATTTTGTCCTAGTGTTAATGCCAAGCAGCAGCTCTCAAATGCTGAAAGGGCAGGTATGTATCACTCTCACAGCTGCAGAAAGCAGCAGTTACACAAGTCTGAGATCACGGCAAGAAAAGTTTCAGGATAGTTTGGTTTTCACTCCTGCATGCTCAGCTGTTGAGCACCAGTGTATTAAAGTCTCTGCAGCCCACAGACCCTTTCATAGCTGAAACATGACCTGTGCAAAATCCTTCTAAAAAGGTGAGGACTTTCCAGTACATAAAATCCCTCTGAATTAACTGAAACTTGGTTATAAAAGTCATATTAAGGGAAGTTAATTTCTTGGGCCTTTTTTCTATTCCTGTTCAAGAATTTAGAGTAAATGTTTTTTTTCTAGATTAGCAACAGGAATGTTGTTGCACATTCTTGCATGTGTTGTGATGCTGAATTTTTTTCCTCAAAAGAATCCAGAAACAGTTGTGTTGTTTCTCCCAAATAGCCTCCAAATCCTTAAGATTAATCTTAAAATGTACTTAACAGAGAATTCTTTGTTTCAGGTAATTGTAGAAAGAAAATGGTTGAAGCTTGAAGAAACAACTTATACTGATCCCTTTGGGAAAACCAGGTAATTGCCCCTGTGTTATTCCAGATTCCTGTACCGTTCCCAATTGTGCAGACTGGCCCCAGGCTAGAGAACTTGAGCATTACATACCCATCACTCCACACAACAGGAGAGCTGTTCACTGTGCAGTTCCTTTAGTACTCCTGCTGTTCAGAGAAGAGAATCTTATTCCAGCAGATGTGCTGGCATGTGGGATCAAAAGTGGCTCCTAAATCCTCTTGGGCACATCAGACTCTGGATTATGTTGCATTTCCAGCTCCTTGCAAAGATGCTACACAGAAGCAGTTCTGGACTGTGACAGAGAGTCCATCCTGTGGCTATTCTAGTTCTTCGTTAAGGACTCTTTTCCCTGCTGATGGTGCTGAGTCTTGCATATTAATGACAAATTATGCCCTCTCATATATTATCACGTCTATCCAATTCTCTTGTATGCTTTAGTGTTGCTGTATTTACCTAGATGTGACAACATGGCTTTAGTTCCCTCCCTTGATGTGTTAGATTCTCTACTGGTTGCTGTCTCTAGTGCCTCACAGTTCATCAGCAAAGTATCCTCTTAGAACTAGCAAGATTGGAGCTTTTTTGGAAGGATTTATATTGATGGTGGACTTTTTTGGTTTTACTCATCCCATTGCTTATCTTGAGAGAGAAGCTTTGGTCTTGCTTGCCTGTGTGCTCCTTGTGTGGTCAAGTAACTGAGCTGAGATCTCATAACTCACCCTATAAACTTTATGCAAAAGCAAGATAAAAGATGGGATGCACATGGTCTTGTTACAAAATTGTCCTTTAAAATGTGACATATTTTATACATGAATTGTTTTATTTTGCTTTTTTCCAAGATGACTTTTAGACTTGCCTGTTCTGTGACAGTCATTTTTAGTGATCTTAAATTATCATTTATTGACTACTTTCTTACTCCCTCCTTCAGTAGGCAAAAGAAAGTGATTCTACAGACTTTTTATAGTGCCATTTTATAGTATATTTCAGGGCCTGTCTAAGACCAGCTGCATTCTTGTGAGGCTTCACCATGTGATGGTGTATTCTGCTTTTAAATGAAAGTAGCAAGGGCAGAAGACAACTTACATATTCATTTGTTCTTTTCTCTGTGTTAAACAGAACTTGGGAAACTGTAAAGCGTACTGGCAACAAAAAGGGGGTTACAGCTGATGGTAAGACATTGGTGGCTTTTTTTTGTTTGCATCTTTTTTCCTGTGGAAATTCCTTGGTAAATTCACAGTGCAGACTTAGAACTGATCTGAGTGAATGAGGGTGTGGAACAGGAAACCTGGCAGGGCTTGCTGTACCCCAGAGCTAATGAAACACCACCCTCATTGCTGAGGAATCAGAACCTCCCTGGTAGGAGTGCTTTCCCAAGGTTATTGTATTCACCTCAGGGTGATGGAGCAATTCCAAAGGCATTGAGGATGCCCTGATACTGAGTAGCTCACAGAGTGTTGGATTGTTACAGGGACTAAGGACTCTAAGGGTTCTCTTTTTGGGCACAAGAGGAGCATGGTTTAGTCATGAAAGGAGCATAGTGGAGGGTTCCATACAGAGGCTTCCAAACAGTCTCTGCAGGCAGGACAGCCCTTCCCTAGATACTGGTGGGCTGAGGCTGGGCCTTGCTGGCTACATGAGCCTCTCACTTCCTGGGGTGCTTTGAAGATGCTGCTTGGGAGTTTTACTTTGCCCCAATATAAGAGATATCAGAAGCCTCAATTCCTCATTCAGGATCTGGAGGTTTAGTGCTCACAGTGGCGGAGTTTGGGTTCCTCTGCAGATCTAGCACTAAATACTCACTTCTTGCTGCACTCAAACTCTCTGTACTTGTGTCCCCTGTCGCTGTTTCAGGGGTAGCAGTGATTGCAGTGCTACAGAGAACTCTGCACTACGACTGCATTGTCCTGGTGAAACAGTTCAGGCCCCCAATCAATGGCTACTGCTTGGAATTCCCTGCAGGTAAGTGACTGAAACATTAGGATGACTCACATAAAGTCCTGTGTGTTTTGATGTTCTTGGAGTGTCAGTCTTGATGAAGTAGCTCTGGCTGGAAAACTGTGCTGAGCTCAGTGTGCTATCCCAAAATAGGAATATTTGATGATGAAGAAAACAAAAGGAGTTTGTTTTAGCAGATTGGGGAAAATTCACTCCACTTTTCCTTTCTCTAAGAGTCAAAGCATTTGGCTTCTTTCCCTCATGGGAATACTAGTGCTATTTTCTGGGAAGAGAGCATGATTCTGTAGGTAATCAGATGAGGATGTGGGCAGCAGCATAATGAATCCAGGAACTGGAATCCTTCCTAATGCTTCTGTTTATCCCTCTGTAAAGACAGGGCAGTGAGGATGTTTTGGCTCTTCCATAAAGTTTTATTAGATCTTGGTAAGGGTATTGGAGTTAAGTGGTAGGTTGTTAATTGTTCTTGTGTCTTATTTATCTCCCAGGCCTCATTGAGGAAAACGAGTCAGCAGAAAGTGCTGCACTGCGAGAGCTGAAGGAAGAAACTGGATACAAGGGGGAAGTTGTTGAATGTACTCCAGGTCTCTGCTTTTTTTTATTTCCCTACTTAAGCTAATTCTGTCTCTGAGGGCTACTCTAAATGTCTAAAATGCTCTAAGCCAAAGGAAAAATCTATGCAGCAAAGCCTACACAGATTAGCAGACTCATGGCTGTATCAGTGAAACTTTGGTCTTTTTGTGAGTCAGCTGCTGAACTTGTGCTAAACATTCAGGACTCAAGTAAAAGTTTGATGTCTGTAGGGAGAAAACTGCTATTAATTAGGATCCTTTGCACAAAACATTCATGCTGTGATTTGGCATTTTAGTGTAAAGGTCTGAATTACTGGACTGTTGTGAACAGCATCTGGGAACTCAGGCAGAAAAAAGTGGCTGCATGATACAGTGTGAGTGGAGGTCACCCTTCTGTGAGCTGTGGGAAGTGACAGTACTTGGGTTCTCCAATTGAAAAGAAGAAAGGAGAGAATAATTAGAGTAAATTCAGAGATCCTTTGGAACAATCCCGTGCTTCCTACATAAAATGAATTCAAGGCAGAATGAGGATCATAAAACAAACTTGAGAAGGTAGAAAGGTGAGGCAACTTAGATACAATTTCAAGGAAATGTCATTGCAACTGTTCTCAGTTATTGGGTACAACTGCTGGGGACGGAGAGGGGCTGGAGACAGGTGATGGCAAAGTTAGACTCAATAGACTGAGGAAGCCTATAAGGGATAGTTTACAGTTAAATCTTCAGTCTGTGGAATGGAAAGTAAACTTAGCTGCTAGAAACAAGTCTTACCAATCATCTGTAAAAGAGCTGAGAGTTACAGAAACATTACTGTTAAGAACACATGAAAGCAAAGGTTTCACTACTCTTCCAGCATGAATGTATGACAAATACATGTTATATCAGACACATTTCTGTGAAAGCTTTTGTTAAAATGCTTTGAAAAATGAACCCTCTCCATGTGCTTGTTGGCAGCTCTGTGCTTGGACCCAGGTATGTCAAACAGCACCACACACATCGTGAGTGTCATCATTAACGGGGATGAGGCTGAGAATACAAGGCCTAAGCAAAACCTTGGTGAGTTTTGTACCACTTACTTGAAAATTTTGAGAAGATAACAAAAGAATGGGTTTAAAAGATCTGCCCCAGCACTGCATCTCTTCTGTCCCAGCTGATTTGGTGCTGCATATCCTTCCAATCACACCCTGCAGTCTAGATAAAGCGGAGTGTGTCTCTTTGCGGAATTCACTGAAATGTCAGCTGTTGGCACACCCAGAATGAGACATTTCAGTCCAAACTTCAGTGAGGGACACGTGAGAACCTACACACTCCTCTCAGTTGTAGCTTCACTCTGGATTCAATTACTGTGTACTTAGTCAGCTCTCCAAATGCTTTTTACTTGTAAACTCCAGTGTATTTCAAATCCCTTAACTTACTTTTTTTTTCCACTTGCAGATGACGGAGGTATGTAATTTGACTGTGCTCCCCTTGACAAGTGTGATCTTCAGATGGCAAGTTTTACTTAGAAAACGTCAGTTAAAACTGGTTTTTATTTGTGCTTGTTTAATCTCCTGACCCTAACCAAACATGCCTTGGATTGACTTTGGCCTAGACATGAAAACTCCTGTGGGGCATTATCATGTCAATTATCTTTCCAAGTATTGCACCTACAGCACCAGTATCTCAGGAAATACAAATTACTGAACCCAGAACAGTTGTAGATCAAACACCAGAGACAAGTAAATCAGAGAGACAGGGGAGTGTAAACCAGCACAAATTCATCATGAACAAACCCTTTGTCTTTGTGCTGGTTTGGTCCCTTCCAGTACAGTAGAAGCCAATCCAAAGCCCACTTCAACAGTGTATTTTCCATTCTCAGAAGGAAGAAGGTCTCCTTTTGGGAGGATTCTTATCCTCCATAGCTGTCAGCTACTTTTTTCCCAGCTGTTTCCAAACCTTTCTGCCAAACATATTTTTAATGACCCCAGGCACTGCCTTCCCCCTTTAATAGACCCTATTTTGACGTATGAAGGCTCACAGCTTTGGATGGTGATGAGCATTCAGTCAGTTTCTTTCCCCTTCCAAGCTGCAAGAAGGAGGACACTGAGGAAAATTTCTCCACTGCTCACAGATTTAAGGGTGTATAAATTTTTTTCTTCTCTCCTAGAATTTGTGGAAGTTATTTCACTTCCAAAGAACGACCTGCTGCAAAGAATTGATGGTAAGAGCTTCCTGACACATTAAATGCACATAAGTGAGCTTCAAGAACTCCTTAGCTTCTCCTCTCAGAGCTCCTCATGGCATTTCTCATCCTAGAATACTGTATCTTGAGCAAAAAGCCATGAGAGGCCTGACCAGGTGTGAGTTGGTAATAGCAATAGGTGTTGGCATTGAGAATTCCCGTCTGGAATGCTACACATCTTCATTTTATTAAATCTTACATTTCTGCAGGGGAGAGGCTTTGACAGCATCTCCTAGGTGGTTTTGTTTTGTTTTCAGAACTGGTGGCAGAGGAGCACCTGGCAGTAGATGCCAGGGTTTACACTTACGCCCTGGCTCTGAAGTGTGCAGCGGAAACGCCGCTCCAGGTTCCCTTCACGAAGTTTTGAAACTGGACAATGAGGAACTCAGTGGAAAACTGCCCAAGTCAGATGGCTTAGAAGTACAACTCTTCTGGGAGTTTTACTTTACTTGTAGAGCAAAAAAAAGTATTTGTAGGAATGATTCTGAAATTTTTCTTTGGAATTATGTAACTGACAGAAAGTGTTTCCTCTAACTGCTCTATCAAGCCTTGACAGACTATCCATAATAAAAATACTGTTTAATTTTCAGAATAGCTGGTTTCTCACTACATCCCTTTCTGCACTTATGGATCAGTATGAGGAAGATGCAAAGGTAACTGTGGTTGGTGCTATACTTTGTGTTCCAAAGGAGCCACACTCTTTCCCACACACACAAACAGCAGCATTCAAACACCTCAAACAGCCTGGAGAAGGGGAGACTGAGGGGAGACCTCATGATGGTCTGCAGCTTCCTTGAGAGGGATGCAGAGGGACAGGCACTGATCTCTGTAGTGACCAGTGACAAGACCTGAGGGAATGGCCTGAAGTTGTGTCAGGGGAGGTTTGGGTTGGATATTTGAAAAAGGTTCTTCCCCCAGAGGGTGGTTGGGTGCTGTAACAGGCTCCCCAGGGCAGTAGCCACAGCACCAAACCTGTCTGAGTTCAAGAGGTGTTTGGATGATATTCCCAGGCATATGGTGTGACTCCTGGGCATGGTCCTGTGCAGGACTAAGGGCTGGACTTGATGATCCTTGTGGGGCCCTTCCAACACAGCATGTTCTACAATTCTGGGACTCTATGAACTACAGGCAAGGCTCTGTGACAGGAGCAGTGAGAGCAACGAGAGCAGCACAGGGACACTGTCCCTGCTCTGGCTGCAGCATTTGAAATGGTAGTTTCAGGAACTTCCTATTGTGATTGAGACCTGACAATGCCATTACTTCTCCCAGTCCTATCCAAACTATCTGCAAAGAGAAAATTGTTGATCTGAGAAAACAATGACAACAAACGTGACACCATCCACTGGTGCAAACCAGGATGGTTTAGATCCAGCCAGGGGATCCTGGTGAAGGTCTGAGGTCACTTCCATGCCCACTGAGTGCACAGATTTGCCATTTTCCCTCCCCAAGGGAACATCCTTGTGGCCAGGCTGCACCTTTGCTCACTCTGATCCCTTCTTGGTAAATCTTTCCCAAACAAACCTTCAGTGCATCTGCACACAGTGGGCTGCTTCCAATTCTGTAAACAACCACCACTGCTGAAAGGTCAGGATCAGAGGGTTTTAATAAACACACACGAGGATCAGTCTTGCCTCTGAAATGGATGAGGACGAGCGTGCATAATTAGTGAGATTTTCCCAGCTTAGAAACGAAACAGAAAACTTGAGATTTTCTTACCTTCACAAGCAACACGAAGTTACTTTCAAGTTAAGCACAAGAGAAGAAAGCAGAAATATGACATCAAAGAGAAAAAGGAATTGATTACAGTAGAGCAGAAAAGCTCAATGACTTTAAAGGGAGGAATTTTGAGATTTTTTTTAATTAAGGCTGCTAAAAACTAATCAATTACATTCTAGAAAAAGGAGTAACAGAGGAAAAAAGGGAGCTTTCCAGACGTACTTCACTATCAAGGCATGTTAGAAATCATCCAAATGTGCATATGAATTACAGCTGGCACACACAAGACCCAGGAGAGAGTTTAATTAAATAAGTTTATTGTCTAACGCGTACAGCTGTTCCATCGCCGCTGTAAAGTGCGACAGGTTTCCAGGAGGAACTCCCCGTTCCCTCCTCCCTCCGGTGAACACACTGCTTTAGGAACCCGGCCTTGTTCTTTAGACTCACGAAAGCAAAGTGGACATGAAGTTTCAGTGGCACAGTTTTCACGAGTATGTGGTTAAACAGAACTGCTGGGCAGCAGGGGCTGCCAGGCTGTCCCACGGGGGGCCCGGGGCAGGTGCCCAACGTGCCCCAGGACACAGCAAATCCACCACAGAACCAGTTCATGGGTGAGATGAGTATCAGCCGCCGGTAAAATGTCTGCTTGTCCACCCTTAGAGCCCAGAGAAAGGTGCCTGGGTGGAGGCACCACAAAGGAACAAGGGGTGCTGAGTTCAGTGATGGGGGAAATGAGAGTTAAAAAAGTATAAAAAATTAATGTAAAATACAGGTACAAATAAATTTTGTCAGGAATACTGGCACGTGGCAATCTGAACTCAGGTTTTTTTTTTTTCCTATTAAGGGCAGGGGAATTAATTTAATATTGTACTGCTGTGTGCAAAGACCTTTACCGCTCTCAAACTGATACGTTACCATCTCACTGTAGTGTCTGAACAGCAAGGTAGATGAATTGTTTCCAGCATTACAGGCAACACTAGATAATACTTAAACAAGATAATGTAAACTTTATTCTTAAGGCAGCTGGTACTAATGCTGCACACAGGCATTGCTCAATGCCCATTACAGGAATGGGACACGTAGCACTTGAAAACAAGTCAAAAGAAAAGAGCATTATTTGACTAAATGATGCATGTTGTCAAAATACCTTCCCTTTCACACAAACCATGAAATGTTTGGACATCTAGAAAAATAATGCACCTACTCCTCCAACTTCAGCCTGTTCTTTTACAAATATTTCAAAATACTGATAAATGATAGTGACTGCAAGCAGGATGCCAGTGCCAGAGCCGATGGCTCCCAGAAAGTCAGCCAACACCGAAAGGGCACCGATGCACAAACCACCAAACGCAGCTGCCGTGGGGATATACCTGTACCAGAGGGAAAACAGATAAAGGGTATTCACAACCATGGATCTCCATCTGAGGGCTCCACCAACAGAGCTACTACGAAAACAACCAAACAGAATAAACTGAAAGAGGGCAGCGTTAGATTAGATATCACGAAGAAATTCTTCAGGGTGGGCAGGCCCTGGCACAGGGTGCCCAGAGAAGCTGTGGATGCCCCATCCCTGGAAGTGTCCAAGGCCAGGCTGGACGGGGCTCTGAGCAATCTGGGCTAGTGGAAGGTGTCCCTGCCCATGGCAGGGGTTGGAACAAGATAAACTTGAAGGTCCCTTCCAACCCAAACCATCCAATAATTTTATGAATATCAAGCAGTAAATTTAGTGCTGCAAATGCAATGCTGCCATGAGCTCTTCCTGCCTTCCATCTTTGCACAAAGTAGAAAACTAAAATATTCACTGATAGGAAACTGAACACTAGGAAAGCTTTTCAATTCATCATTTTAACAACTTCCCACGTGTGCAATGGAACCTCCACAGGACTAAGAGTAACTGCTTTGACAAAGGGTCAATCTACCTTTCAGTATGCAGGCTTCACATGTAGTGCCATGTTAGGTCAGTGATGGTAAATTAAATGACTGAAAATCAAGGTATCTTTCTTTTGCAAACACAGAAGAGATTCACCTCAAATTCCCTCATTATGTCACTTGAAAAGACACTGCAGGTTAATCTCTAACCTACTGCTATAATATCTTGTGCTTAACTAGGAAAGGCAACAGCGGAATGGGAAGAATCTTCCCATTTGCAGTGGAAATGCATCTCAGATTTTTCTGAGAATATCTGCTCTAGTTGACACTTCTCCTGCCCTCTTCACCAGCCAGCAGGAAGTCAGCATTTCCTTACCTGTTAAGCTCATGAACCATTGAGGTGTCTCTGTGGCCTCTCATCACCATTTGCTGTTCTTTGAGTTGCTTGGCAACCTGCAAGAAACATTATTTTGTGAAACTTCTGCAGTGTTTCACAGTCCCCTGGCATTCAGTGAGAGCAACAACTGGTCAGTTCTGAACCAGAGGCACTGTCTGAACACAGGCAGAACACCTACATCTTTTGCTGATGAACCAGACACCTCAATCCAAGTCTTGGAGAAGAACGCACAGGATCCCAACATAAATATTATATAAACTATTACATGGACAGGATCCTCAAATATTGCACCCATGGATTCTGGAGGGGACAAGTAGTAGCACAGGCCACCAACAGGGTAGGAGCGAGCAGGGCCACCACCGCTGACATCCTGCGAGGGGAAGGAAAAAGCTGGTTATTTCTGATACCCCTCTCACACTCCTGTCCTGTACTTATAGAGGAATTCCCCTTCCATGTTTGAAACACCTTTTATATACAAATGCTAAAAATTAAGTATTCCAGTTTTCTGCTGGTTAAATACCAAAGTCTGACAACGCAGGAGTTTATACAAATAATTTTATGCAGTTAAAATGTGATAAAGTACTTACTGCCCACTGTCCCAGTAAGTTCACCAGGAAGTTGCCACTGAAACGAACAGACAACATCTGGGAAATGACGTAGAGGTTGGAAACTAAGGCAGACTGCAGAATGATGGGAATGTTGGAGGTATAAAAGAGCTTGATGGGATAGCTGCTGTACTGCCCACGGTACCGGGCAGACTTGATAGGTAAATCCACTCGGAATCCCTGCAGGAAAGGACACCAATGCAAAAGGTTGATTTCCAGACAGAGGGTATTCCCAAGTGTGTCCCAAATTCTATTCCTGACCACGCAGTTCTTGCTAGATAAACAAGGAGTGCAAGGTCTCAGACTGCAAAGCCAAAAGGCTTTCAGCTACAGTCTGGATTACAAATTTTATGGATTTTTAAGTGCCACTCCTTGGTTGTATTCCATTTTTTTTATAAACATTATTTCCCATCTGCTAAATGATACTCCTCTAAAATATATTTTATAGAACAGGGTTTGATAATGGATTTTAAGTGAACTAGCCAGTTACCAGCAGGCCGTTCTGTGGTAAGCCCAGTCTTCTGTTTCCTGGGGCAGGATCCCCTCTGAGAAGACTCAAAAATATCCACATGGCCTTGAAAACCTGATAATTTTTTTTTTGTCAGCACTCAGAGACAACAACTTAAAAAAATAAATTAAAAACCATAACATTTTAGCCACACACACAAAAAAACCCCTCTCCATATGGATCTTCCTTTAGAGTCCATTTTGGTAAACAGATTTAAAAAGAAGCACTAGCTAAGTGTTTCAAGAAAATTAGAGGAAAGGCAAGAAGCTATGCATTAATTACATGGCTGTTTTCTAGAACAAATCCGTGTCACACACACCCCCAAGAAGCAAAGTTCTCCAGCTCTGTCCAGAAGTATTCTTTGAAATCAATGACTAATATCAAGCATATTTCTGGTGTGATGCAACTACTGCAGCTCCAGAATCCATTTTTAGTAAAAATACTCTCATAATGTGTATGGCATTTAATGGAATGTGAGATTACACACTGAATATCAGTAGGCCTGGCTGTAGAATTTACCACTGTGGAATGTTACTGAAATAGCAACATTGGAAATCAAGAGCTCCTTACTCAAGGCTAAGACACTTCAGCTACTCTGGTTTAAACTCCCCCCTCTTTTCCCAGTGAGTGCAGTGCCCAGGGTCCTGTGCAGAGTTACTGTGAGGAACTGTACCTGGAAATAGATGACCACAGCAAACACAAACACTGTAGCAATGAGGTTCATGAGATTGGGCAGGTTCTGCCGGTAAAACGCCTCGCGCAGAGCCCGGACTTTGTCGGTCCGTGTAGCCAGCAGATGGAATAATGCAATCACAGCACCCTCAAACTCTGTTCCTGCAAGAAGCAAAACAGGAAGAGAAACTTTAATCTCAAAATTAAAACCTCTAAAACAACAAAAAAACCTCCTCTCTTCTGGAAATGTTAAGAATGACACACAGAAAATGCGGTACAATAGGACCGGTTACAACAGGTATGTGACAATATAGGATTCTGCTTTAGCTTGTGGAATATGGAATCATCTACCAAACACTGTTCCTGGTTAAAAACAAAACCAAAGAACCATCCAAGTCACACCACGAAAGAATACTCTCTTCTTTTCTTTTCTGGGGGTGGGAAGATGATGGGAAGGAAGAAATAATAAATAAGGAGAAATATAACTTTAGAAAAGCAGTAATAAAATGCAACAGAACTATTAAAAATAGGGTGCAGATGTAAACAAACTAGAAACATGGCTCAGGATTTCAAATGAATGCAGTAAACTAGTGAATTTCTTGCTGCAGACAGACTGTGTCTTAATGTGGTATTTCGGGGGTCTCAGGACAAGCAGATGTCATCAAAGGCTGGCTGTGGAATCAAAGATTGCAGCCTCTGAAGAGTCAAACCAGCTTAAAGTAATTCAGAGGCATCAACTACATATGTATTCTAGAGCCACAAACAACAGCTGAATCAGGAACAACTCCTCTGAATGGACAGCACTTCCTATCTTCTCTATTTCTATGGACTAAATGATGCTAAAACAAGACTATTTCAGTTGGAAATCCAAAAATCTTCATTCAAGGGGTATCCAGTCCCATTTGAACTGCTGTGATTCAAACCAGCAAAGGCAAACTTGTAACTTATTAATCTTCATATAAGTCAGACATTTCCCTCTTCAAAGTTAATTGCACCACTGACTTCAGAAGCTCATTACCACACATTAGAACTTATTTCTGAGTGGCCATCCAATAAACATCTGAGAGTTTATGTATGTACACACACACTGAAACATGCTGTAACTGACTGGAACAGCACACCTACCTCTGCCAGTGTTGATGGTAGTGGGACTGAAAGCCTTCCAGACAATGGTTTCACAGATATTGGTAGCAATAAATAGGGAAATACCAGACCCCAAGCCATAACCTTTCTGTAGCAACTCATCCAGCAGCAACACAATCAAACCAGCAACAAACAGCTGTGGGAAGAGAAACAAAACTGAGCAGAAACAAGAACAAGTCAAGAATTGTGTATTAATTCCCTGCTTCAGTATTTTCATCATGTTGGAGAGGGATCATTAAGATTTTCACCTAAATATCATTCCTGCAGTAATTCTGCTACCTGCACATCTCACCTGGCAATGAGCTCTGTGACTTTTCAACACAGATGGAGCAAACAGATTACTAAGCACTTAATAAAAAAGTCAAAGTTTGTGCATTTACTGCTTTGTTCTACAGGAGAACGTCTCAAAGCTGCATCTGTGCCCTTTAGTGAGAAGTCCTCCATGGCACTGAACTGCAGCTGCTGCTTTCAAAGTCCACTAATTCCTGAATTTTCAATTAAGCAGCCTATTTCTCCTATCTGAAATACTTTGGGTATTAACTATCCCAAGTTTCTCCTCTGTTATGGAATACTTAGAATTTCTAATATCTAGACAGATACAAAGGATGATGCTTTATAGCATTAAAAGTAAATAAATAGAAGTCACCCAGACACAAAGATTTTTTCCTTCCAGCTATGCTGTATCTAACCAGTTTCAGTTACACACAAAATAGCTCATTACAAACCTGAATTATAATAAGAAGACAAATTCCAGCACCCATTTCAGCAGGATCTCCATACATTCCAGTCATAACATACACAATGGCTTGCCCAATGGTAATAATCATCCCAAATACTAAAACAAGAGAGAAAGCAAATCCTTTAAAATAATCTGCCGAAGTCACCTACAAAAGAAATCTCATTTCTAGTATCACTTGGCTGCTTTCCCAAGAATAAAAATATGCTCAGTAATTTTAGTTGGAATATTGCTTACGTTTCTGAGCTCCATTGAACAAGGCTCTGTCTTTTGGAGTATCCCCAACTTCAATGATCTTTGCTCCTGCCAACAGCTGCATGATCAGACCCGATGTCACGATGGGAGAGATGCCCAATTCCATCAGAGTACCTAAGCAGGAAGAAAAATTAATACAATTGCCATTCTAGCACCTCTCCTAAAGAATTAGGTCTCTTGGAAGGTTTCTGACATGTAAAGAATATTCTTCATAATGCTTCAGAACTGCACGTTCCTGTCCAGGTATGACAAAACAAAGACAGTTATCCCCTCACAAAATGCTGCTGTGTTAAAATCTGTAATTCTGGAAGCAGCATGAAAACCCTATGTAGTTTTAATTACAAATATTTTTGTGGAGCCACACTAAAGGCCAATGCACATTGAAGCTCAGCTTTTTGGCACATCCTTATGAAACCTTTCGCTGGACAGCATCTTGTCCCTGGTTGGTTATTCTGTCAGTGCTTCCCCTGTCACATTTTCCACAAGTTTAATTTTGCGGACCACAAAAATCTGCAGCTCGACAATATCTGATAATGCCAGCCTTGGAATCGCTGACTCCAGTGAAGAGTTTAGGATTAACTAGTTCTGAACAAAACAAAGACTGTCATTAAGATGCCCTTACTCTGTCAACTCACTGGCACAATGTCACTGAGGTATCAACTTCCAAACGTACACAACTCAAAGGGGGAGATATAACTTCAGAAAACACAGCACGGAGATGTATATTCTAAGATATTCCGTAAAACCTGCCTGGTTTTCCCTCCCAATCATTTCATCTGATGTAATAAAGCTGAAGCATCACTCCCTCTGCCTGTATCCTCAGACTGAAGCACCTGCAGCATCAGAACTATCACCTGGTACTCCAATTCAGAAACACTCTCAGCAAGGCCTTGTTCCAGCACTGACACCTGCCTGAGTTACCTCAGAACTTATGGGAGCAGAGCTGAATGGACACAAAGCAGTTAAACACAGGACAACAGCTCACCTCTTGCCTGTACAATATTCTCCCATCTCAATACACAATCTTCCTTCCACACCATCTCTCTGGAGCAACAGCATTCCAAGAAATTACTTTTTGAAACCCAAACTGTCCTTCAGCTAATACCAGAAAGCTTTCTCTGATCTGACGATGCTTACAAAACTAAAATGTTGAAAATGTGGATTAAAATCAAGAAACTAGAATTACCAAGGGACCAAACTTTCCACATCTCCTAAGCTGGAGCTTTAAAGAAAAAAGGTTTGGGTAAGAACACATTTTATAAGTTGAATATTTAGTTAAGCCAGATCAAAGTACTTGGTCATCATCTTTTCTATGGTCACTCAAAGGACCCAAATAATGCACATTTTTTCCCTGATGTTAAGTCACAATATCCACTGGGCAGATCCAAACCCATCAGCTCACAATTCAACTCTGTGTAGTTAAGTGCAACTCTGTTCTCATGTGTAGTACAGTAGTGTTCCATCACAAAACTGCTCAGAAAAATATTAATAAACAACTATTTATCCGCTGCAGACTTGAAAGTCTCAAAGAGGACCAGAGGCAGGGGAAGCATGGTCTGTAACGTTATGTGGAAGATGAAAACAAGGAGAAATATACAATTCGTGGCACCTTACAAATCTGTTCAGGTATTTCTTCTGATCTTTTCTACCAGTTCTTAAGCCAATAGGTGTTCCCTCTTAATCCCTTAACAGCTTAATTTCCTGAACAGCCTTTAATAAGCAATCTGAACTTCACAAAGGGTTTTTGAGCACCTACCCTATTGCCTGGAAACTTCTTTTCATTGCTGCCTAAGTACCAGAGTCCTCATTTCAGCTCTAATTTTTAAAAACTTTATGCATTATTGCACAATTACTTTTCCCTTTTTCTTAGTGTTTTCCCTGCTATCAAAATGTAAAATGTGAAAGCATTGAGGTCATTATTTTAATTTGGTTCTTTCATACTTGTATCCTAGAGCTTACATGTTAAATATTACATCACCTCTCATGAAAATCTCTACTCCTCCAACAGTCAGAAAATCAGGATGTTGAGAAGCCTTTATCTCACATCCTCCAGTGACTTCTAGTCAGTTGACTTAAGTGAAAACTCACTTTCCCACCCCTCCTTTTTATTCTTTCAGTCTCTCTAGTCTTTTCTTGGCCACTGTTACCCTTCTGTCTGGGTAGTGGGCAGCATATTTAGTATCATACACTGCTAGTGAGACACAGAATTCTACGTACAAATTCTTCAGTAGAGTTTGAAGCAGATAACTTATTTAGCTTAATTTATTATCTTCCCTGGTGTGACAAAATTTGCCATTCCTAAATAAACAGTACCTTCATGTTAGAGGGTTCCACTGATTTTCTTACTTCCAGCCAATTTTCCAAGCCACAGATGAGATCAGTGTCCTCTTTTAGAGTCATGCATGACAGGTCACCCATCTTAAGTTTCAGACTTCTAGCATTAGTTTGAGTCTTCTTAAACATTTGGTTGGGTTCCACTTTACCACTCTAAAATTTAAAGTTAGTTTGATTTTGCTAAAATTTATGCCTAATAATCTCTGCCTTTAGCTCTCCCACCTATGGAATTACTCACCCATAACTTTGCCAAATTATTATGAGGTGTAACTGACTTGCACACTAAGGTATTTTCTAGTCAACACTCTCATATTGCACATTAGTGCTGCTCCTAACTGGACTGCTAGAAGATTCCCCGTCCCATATGTTAATTAGAAAGACGCTGCTCTACAATCCTAAATGGAATCACCCCAAAACATGACAATCAAGATTAATCTCATCTGCACGTCAAAAGAAATCCCACTCCTAAGGCAAAGCACTCAAGTACCAGTGTTAATTTTATCTGTGTTAAGAACTTTACAAAGTGTTTCGACATGCCATCGGGGCGTATGACATTTAACAGCTGACTGTTTTTCTCCTGGTCTGTTTATCCTGACAGAAAACAGAGAAAGGAATAACCTCCTCACCTCTGTTTGACGCAAGGATGACTCGCATCCAGTAGAAGGGATCTGCAGAATCTGATGACATGATTCCAAACAATGGGATCTGTCAAAGTGCACAAAAGTATTCAACAGAAACACACAATTAGCATGCATTAATACAAAAAATTTAACATGCAATGATTCAACTGTTACATTGTTTAATATCCTTTTTTTTTAAATTAAACCAGGGGTACTGACACCATCTATTTTAATCCTCCAACTGGGATATGACTCAGAGGACTTAACTAGGACCCTTCCAGAGCAAAAAGCAGAAACCCCTAGAAAGAAGACATTTCAATATTGAAATTCTACAGCTGGGAATATGTTTTGAAATATCCCACATGGAACTGTCAAAGTTAGACAAGTTCATACAAAGCTTCCAATATTCTGTATGTCAATATTGAGGGATTTTGAGCTCTTTAAAATTCTTGTTAATCACAAAAACAGTAGACTAGAAACTCAGGCAATCTTACAGATGAATTCCTGAAAACTCTAGTCTGCATCATCTGTTTTCCTTATTCAACTACTACAATCTTTCATATACATTCAAAATTCTAATTGTACATATATCCAGCTTCTAGTAAACACAGATAAACTACATATTGTTCTAGCTCTAGCATCACTCCCACCTCCTCCTTCCAAAAAACAAGAGCTGGGTTTTAGCCTTTAAACAGTCCTTCAGAGATGAAAACAAAAACTATTCCACTACTCCTCCACAGTCTGGAATGGCTATATTAATGAATGTAAGCTGAAAAGCCTAATTCTGAAATGTACAGTTCATTTAAAATCTTCCAAGAGGTCTAAGAGTTCTAAAAATATGTATCAGGTAATACATGGACTCTTATTTTCTTCAACATCTAAGTGTTCTTTAAAGAAAAACAAAAAAACCTCCACTGTTTATAACCCAAGGACAAGTCTAGGAACGCCTACCACTGTGAGTAATAAAAATCACATAAATGTTTATAAAGACCTGCATTTTGGAGGGGTTTCAGCCAACAACTTTACCAGTGTATTCACAAAAACACAAGTTCTAAATGTCAATATAAACACCTCACAAAAACATTTTCCTGCAATCTTTACAATCCATCAGCTTGTTCAAGAGGAATTGGGTAAAAACAGTCACTTTGATTTCATTTTCACAGTTGTCACTGCTAAAATTGAAATGTAGCTATGAACAGAGGGTAAACAATGCATCGAATTCCTCACTTTGTTTATGCTGCTCAATAAATAATTAGCTTGGCTGTTTACCCTGCAGCCACTACCATCATTTGAAGGGACCCTTTTAACAGGAACATTATGTATTTCAGACTAAATCAAAGGCACTAGTTTCTGCAAACATACACAATCAATAACAAAGACTATTTCAGATAATCAGAACCGAACTTTAAATACTTAACCACAAAAACACGTAACTGAACCTGGCAGGTCAACACAAAACAAGAACTTACCACACTTTTAGTGTATTTTGTGTGTAGAGAACACACATTCTGTGACCACAGAAAGCACAGGTACCCACCTGGCAGCACACCAGGAAAATGAAGAGCGTGATGGCCGTCCATAGTACCTTCTCTCTGAACTGGATCTGCAGGACAGAGGGGAGAGGAACTTGTTCACTGTATGGGGAACTTTCACTGCACTCTCACATCAGTACTAAATGCTGTATCATTCAGAATTCAAGGCAAAGGTATTGAACCAGAAGGCATCATTTTCTCATTGGAATTTATTTTTAATATGATTTCAGATTGTAGAGAGAGGCAAAGATAACTGATGTGGGATCTGGCAGAGAGCACAGTGACATTCAGTCAGTAGAATATATTTTATCCACAGTATTCTGATACAGTGGGTATTTACAGAAAAGCAACAGTGTGGCTGCTGGACATACCAGAACAAACATGAAAGATTAATGCAAAAAACTCATCTTCAGTGATTACTGCTCTAGGCTTCAACAGATTGGAGGCTCTTTTGTAAGGCTGGAAGTTATTACACTAAAGCACTATTAAGTTTTTTAAGAGATTTAACTGGCGTGAAGACAAGTGATAAAAACCAGAAGACCCATGAGTTTTGGACAGCAATGCAAAATATTTATAATTAAGTTTTCTAAGGGTGTTAGAGGAAGCTGAAATTCACCATTAAGTTCATGGACACAGACTGCAAAATCATTTTTAAAGACTCTTTATTTCCCTCCAAGATATTTTTATCGATGTAGAGTGTATATTACTTTAAAAAGAATGCCAGATCAATGATCATTAGTCACTTATTCACTGAGAGAATCTCAGGGTCACAACATTTGAGGCACCCGTAACTAGTGCCAGGGGCAAGTAGAGAAGAATCACAAGATTTAAGTTTGAACCAGAGGATTACTCAAAGCATGAGACAGAAAGAAAGGCACTTGAAGAGACCAGAGAGAGCTGAGATGCAGCATTAGGTTCAAGTTCCCACCTCTCCTCCACGGACTGTAAACCTTAGGATAAGGGTGTTCTCTGTAGGCAAGAGCAGAGCAGCTACTAAAACATGACATGAATTAACACCTAAGAGAGATACAGCAGAAATGGTTGGAGCTCTCTGCCTCCAACCACTGAATCTGCCTGTAGAGAAGCAACAAGAAAAAGGATTAGTGCCTGGTTTTGTATGTATTGAACACCCACAAATGAGAAACTTCAGACCAACAGAGCAGCAGCACAGCTCAAGCAAAAGAAACCCCAGAAGGTAGTAACATCTTTTTAAGTGAAACCACACACTTAGATGCAAAATAATCCAAGTAATTTATTTACTGATACTGCCTCACTCTTAAAAGAGGGCAAATGCTAAAAATACTTACAGTACAAAGTTATTAAAAGAAAAATAGTGACAGCAGCAAATAAATCCAAACAATACCTTGTGCTAGCACTAACCCACTTAACCAAGTGTTGTCTGAATTCCACAATTCAGATTTTAAGCACAGACTTCTAAAATCAAAAATGCTTAACCAAATTAGATCAGGAACCTCACAGTTAACCTTGGCTTTGGAGGCATCAGTCAAGATCTACAACTGCTCTGGCTCTTCCCACAGCTGCAGTGAACATGAGCATTAGAAGAATTCTACATCATCCAAATCACAGTTATTCACAAGGAAAACAGCCTCTATGAGTCAAGAAGGCAAAAAAGAAAAAGGAAGCATCCAAATCCATATGCCAGGAACAGCAAAACACAGACTGGTACCAAAATATTCCAGCCATGAATGCTAACAAGCACAGGGACAGTACACCATCTGATCTGATTCAATTGGACATTTTCTTCCTTTGACATTTTCCTTAAATCGTGTGAAAATGAAGGGATTTAATCACCATCATCCTGGTGCTCTGAACAGTGTGTTCTACTTAGCAAATCTGTGCATGAGGGAAATATGAACCCATACTAGTAACTACAAAAGTAGCAATCCCTTCTGTTAATCAAGTTGGCCAAAACACCAGAGCAACACTCCTTAGAGACAGAAAAAACACTTCACTCATCAACAATAATGGCAAAATCATTCAATGAGAGCCCAACTGAATCAAAACATCATCTTCACTTAATCAATACAGGTTTAATGAAAAGAGATCTCTTTTTCTATTTGGTTATCTTCATTTCTTGTCCTGGCCTTAACCAATCCACTCATCGTGTCTGCCAGCGACAGCTTGCAAGAGAACATTACAAATGACCCAAGTCACTTGACAGACTACACACAAGCAAGAAACGTGACTTAAAGTGGTCAAAGGGCTCTTCAGCCCAGGAAAGGTGTTCCCAATTACATTTTCACTTCAAATTTGTACAAAGCTGGCAACTGGCACCCATTGTCTACACAGCGACCTAGATAGCAGCAATGACAAAGTGACCTCAGCAGAGAGGACAGGAATCTTGGCACCTCTCTGTGCATCCTTCATGTGCTGACAGAGGACAAGGATGGATCAAGCCCCTCTTCCTCTCTGGCAAATAACACCTGTCAATGAGCTTTACAGAAACAGCAGGATCTGTAGATTTGTTTCAGCCTTCCCTTCTCACTCACCTCACCAGACAGAAGTGGAATAACCAGCTAATCCCAGATATGCCATAATCAGCCCCAGAAGACTGCACCAAGGTTCACCACTGCAGAGACAAACACAGGGACCTGCCACCCAGACCTGGTGCATCCAAACCTGAGCACAGGGTCTGGCTCTGGAGATTCTTGCTCTGGAAACACCTTTGCCTGACCTTAACAGTTTGTTTAGAAACCTGTCCCAAGACTGAAGGATGCTGGAAAGCAACAAGGTAAGACAGATGGAGCAAAGAGCCAAGGGATAAATCCCAATCTTTCTAAAAATCAATTCCAGAAAGGCACAATCAGCAGTTTTTACTGTATCTTGTCCACTCAATCCAGCAGGCTCAGTTATGGTCACTGGCACAAACCTCTCTGCATCCAGTCCTAACCTTTGGGCATCTCCAGTCCACAAAAGAGGATTTTCTTGGATGATGTCATGTTTCCAGCTAAGCATTTCCTTTTAAGAATATAAAAAACAACATATAGCTCTTAAGAAATGTTCGTGGAAGTCATGACAATGCATTTTAGATCAACTTGTCACTCTAATTAGAGTATTTGTCACCTGAGTGGTATGTGATGAGTTTTGGAAGCAAAAAAATGGGTGTTTGCTTGGGGGGGGGGGTTGGACAAGGCAGGTCTCCTTCTAATCTGTAGAAATCAACTAATTTCAGTCTAGGAGATGTACTGAGAAATGGGAAGAGTTTCTAGAGCTAGAGGACCAGAGAGATGAGCTGTAAATGAACTCAGCTTATTGATTTCAGGCCAAAATGTCACAAGCAGCAGGCGAACAGGGAGCAGTTACCTGAACTGTATCACAGATCACCTTCCCACTTCAGCAAGGTGAATAACAGGTATGGGAGTGGGAAATAATATGTGGGAAAGGAAGAACTAAATTTGTGGTTCCTGAATTACAGTGCAACCCTTTTCAAGTAACATCTAAGCCAGCTCAGAGCCAACAGTGGTATAAAGGAAAATAAAGCTTGAAAACTCTGTTCTAGTATATTAAAATCAATCCAATCACATGAAACTGACACTAAACAAACTTAGTCTAGAAATTAGATTTTTTTTAAACAATTAGCATAATTACTGAGGGGAACAACTTGTCAGAAGGCTGCTCAGAATTCATCACCACAGTAATCTTTTACCTCAACATAGGTTCCTCCTCCTCCAAAGAATATGTCCTATTTTAGGGCTCACTGTCTGTATGAAAATTGGAGCTTGAACTAGAATATCACAATTATTATCCATGAACCAATAAAAGTAAGAACAAAATGTAGCACTCACTTTTCTTTCTGGTTTCTGGATTTCAGGCAGCACTGCACAGAATGGCTTAATAACTTCTAGAAATTTTACTGTTCCAGAAAAAACAAACACACACAAAAAAGAAGAGAGAAAAATACATTAATGAACCCCTATGAATTTATAAATCTTCACAGAACCTTATTTAGTTTTTTGGACCGTATTTCCAAAACTGTCTGAAAACTAAATACCCTCTGAAAACAGTTGAAAACAAGGCAAAAAGGTGAAAGAGAATTCTTGTTCTAATCAGATCTGACTCATTCCTTTTTCCACAGCTGGAATAATTTTAGAGGAGAAGAGGTACTGTATATATCACCAGAAGTGAACTAAATTGTATTCCATCTAAAAATAAATGACCTAGTATCAGTCTGTGCTAGTTAAACACAGCAGCAAAGGATTCTGACATCAAAAATTATCCACGTAGAGATTAGAATCTTGTGTTTTAGAGAAGTACTTAGCTAGAAAAAATTCAATTGCTAAAATACATTTAGAAATTGTAATTTAAATCAGTGGAACACTTATTCTGATCAGAACTACAGGGAATTTTATTTTAGCTTTTGGTATGTCTCTCTTTGCAAATTCTCCTTTTAAAAACACAGAAAAGCTCAACAGTTGGAGCTCTTTTCTTTTTTATTCTGAAGAATTTGAAATCAATTAAAAAAATAAAATCAAAGCACGCATGCTTAGGGGGGAAATTTGTCCTCCAAAATCTGAGCATTATTCCCAGTCGTGACACAGTGGGACAGACATAGAAAAAAAGCATTGGTTCCTCTTCAAAAAGCATGCATTTATTGCACTGTAGAATGCATTTGTGACACTGTAAGCAGCATTTCGGTCGCAATGCCATGCTGACATTTACACCTTGCTTGTGACAGAGCCCTCCGTTCCCTAACCCAGGCCCATCAGAGCGTGGCACAGCATCCCGGGATGGGCCAGGCTGGAAGTGGCTCATCTGGTCCCACCTCCCCGCTCCAGCAGGGCCATCCCAGAGCACACGGCACACGGATTGAGCCCAGACACTTCTGGAATACCTCCAGGGAGTGTCCCCACACCTTCTCTAGGGGATCACTTCCAGTGCCCGGTCACTGCATAGGGAAGAAGTTCTTCCTGGCGTTCAGGTGGACCCTCCCTGGCCCCAGTTTGCCTCTGGTCCTATTTGCTCTCTGGTCTCCTATGAGGGGAGCCTGGTCCATCCCCTGGCACCCTCCCTTAGCGGCTCACAGACACATATACTTGTGTGCTCTCGTAGTAAATGCTGTATGAGCTATGTATGGACCACTGAGTGCGTACATACAGCAGAGTACACAGCAGAGATGGGGGGATGACCCCCGCATATACACATATATCACACATATACACACACATACACACATATATACACACACACATGTAGACACACACATATACATATATACTCACACACACACATACATAGACACACATATATACACACACACACAGGTGCCCGGCCTCCCGCCAGCCCCGCACCTGCCCTG
>WBMV01001079.1:148713-171249 GCA_013396655.1 Campylorhamphus procurvoides | reverse complement strand
GGCACAGCCTGCCGGGCACCCCTCACCGCCCGGGGCCGGGAAACACCCTGCCACCCCTCAGCATTCCCGGCTCCTCTCCCAGCCCCACCACCCCTCAGCATTCCCGGGGCCGAGAGACTCCCGGGTGTTCCCACCCTCGGGAAGGTTTCCTTCGTGCTGTTCCCACAGCGGTGCTCCTGTGAGGCGCCCGGGTCGGCACCGCAGTGTTTTATGGACACACCAATCCCCCCGTGTCGGGGGTGGATGTGGTGATGTCCCGGGCTGGAAGGACATCGAGGCGCTGGAGCCTGGAGAAAAGGAGGCTCAGGGGTCACTATCCCATAAGAGGAGGGATTGTCCTCTTCTCCTGGTCACCCAGCCACAGGACAAGAGGGCACAGCCTCAAACTGCACCAGGGGAGGTTTAAGTTGGACATTAGGAGGGATTCCTTCACAGAAAGGGTGATTAGACATTGGAATGTGATGCCCAGAGTGGTGATGGAGGCACCATCCCTGGAGGTGTTTAAGGACAGGCTGGATGTGGCATTCAGTGCCCTGGTCTGGGTGCCCCGGTGTGTTGGGTCACGGGTTGGACTCAATGATCTCAGGTCTTTTCCAACCTAATCGATTCTGTGAAGTGAACATCATCAGGTCTCTCTCCTGACGATGGAGACTGACTGGCACTGGGTGTGATACCCATCCCAGTATCATCCCAGTACCACCAAGACTGGTATAACACCGTCAAAGCTCCCAGTTACAACAGCCAGTGGTCTGTAAAATTAGGATTATCAGAATTTACTGCAGGATTTAGATATGACAATTTAAAATAGCATTTTTTCTTTCTGAGTAACTCACCCTATGCACACGCTGGTATTCTTCCTGCATTAGGTGAAGATACCGAAAAAGGACATCAGATGTGTGAAGGATTAGGGCTCCTCCATGAACTTGAATCTATATAATGGTTTGCATTCTGCATTCCCTGAGAAAGCCCCTGAAGCAAGACCTTTAAGCAGTATCTTTAAGCAATTTCGTTCAATAGCGTCCCTTATCTGAAATCACATAGAAAAGCTTTTTCTTCCAGTTTATATAGTCATAATTTTACAAATACTAATGAGGAGCTCTGCAGCAATTACTTTCACCTGCGGGTTTTGAATAGTCTGACAAATGTCCATAATTAATGGGCCTGGGACCTTACTTGTAGATTATAATCTCCAAATAACAACTGGGTTAATAGCTGAGCTTCAGGAAATTTCTTGTAATTGCCCATTGTACAGAATTTTAGCCATACTTAATTTAATGAACTTCTACAGGTCTTGTTAGCTCACTTCTCACAGCAAACCCTCCTAAGTCCCTGGGCCTTGTTCTGGTGATTGAGAAAAAGTCCAGGAGGTTTCTTCAGTCTGTACTGACACAAATGCACCACCTCAGGTGTACTCAACAAACATTTCTCTGTCACAAATGGGTTCCCAGTGAAGTAAAGAAGTAAAAAACCCAAATGCAGTATTATTGCCTTTGTTTATTCAAAATACTACCGTGTTCAGAAATTTGCACCTTCAAAATTCAGGTTAGATTTTTTTAAATCTAAACTGACAACACTGTTACTAAAATTCTTGTTTTAAAATATTTGTTCTCCTGTTGTGTTTTCCTCCCATCATCGAGAGTTTCTGCTGCTTTTGATGAACTAATAGCTCATTCCTTCAGTGTCTTTTATTTCTAGTCTCACACTTCTCTGAAAATCCTGACACACCACAATGCACAAGTCCTGTAACACTCTTTCTAGTTAGCTCCTCTGCTATCTAACAGCACACTAAGCTTCACTTCTCCTTGTGTTAATGGCCCACAGCATTCTCCTGTCCAAGGACTGGGACTGGCTCTGTCAGCCACTCACCCAACTTGTGTACCATTCCATCTGGCACTTCTCTAAATTGTTTCCTGCACACTCAGGAAACTCCCGCTGTCAAGCAATGCTTTCCCCTGGGACTTCTGCAAGGTAAAGGTTCTTTAACCAGAGTGGGGCTGGGCATTGGAACAGGCTCCCCAGCGAAGTGGTCACAGCCCCAGGCCTGGCTGAGTTCAGGAAGCCTTTGGATGCCTTCAGGCACATGGTGTGGTTTTGGGGTTGTCCTGTGTGGGACCAGGAGTAGGACTTGGTGATCCTTGTGAGTCCCTTCCAATTCAGGATATTCTACAACTCTGTGATTCTCATTTCTGCTTCTTTTCCCAAATGCTTTTTGGCAAAAGCAATCCAGCACCATGCAGGGAGAGCCACGCCTGCATGCAGAGCAGAGCATGGTGCACAGATGGAAAACAGCCCTGTGTGCATCCAAAATTGGTGGGAGAAACAGTGTTAGTCCCTAAATCAGCAAGTGCTTTGTCGTGCCCCTGGGAGCTGTTAGCCACCATGGAGGAGCAGTGTTCTGCAGGCAGTCTGTGTCAGCAGTACCAAGGAGAGCTGTGCTGGAGCTCTCCCTTCCTCCCCCTGTATCCCTGGGAATGCAGGCACAGCAGTGTGGGGCAGGGGGCATCGAGTGGAGCAGCACTACAGAAATAGCTGTGTCTCCCACCAGGAGCATCAGACAGGCTCAGAACACTCCAGCATCCTTTATTTGGCTGGATAAACCAGACCTGCACAGCCTGTGAGAGAGTAGTGCATAACAAGGTCAGGTTTGGGCCACATGAAACTCAAAACACAAGGTCTATTCTTCCCTTATGTGTGCTGTCATAGTGAAAAAAGTGGGTTTATGTAATCACCAGTGTGGAGTCAAGGCTGGTGATTATTGTGCTCTACAACTTCCTTGGCTACAGCTGCAGCCAAAGCAATGTTACTCTTCAGCCTCATTTTTCTAGTTATCAGCAGAAATTTAAATCAGAATATGCCTTGATTAGATAAAGCTGTTCAGGATGCCTAAGAAGTTGTGAAGTTTGCTAGAACAAAGTGGGAGAAACATGATTTCACATCGCAGGGATGGATATGATAAAGCAGTGATGTGAAACACCATAGAAAAGAGATTACAGAGATTACTTCTGGGTCACACGGAGTTAAATGAATGAATGTGTGAATTAACTAGAATGAAATACCAAAGCAGGCCTCAGAGATGATTTTGGGGGCTGTCTCCCCAGCTGAAAGGACACCCTGCCTGCAAACTGCCCTTCCTCACCTACCATAGCTTTCTGTCTGGAAGGGCTGGATTTGGTTGAACCCCACTTGTTTCTTTTCAGAAAAGTCTTTGGCTCAGGATGAGTTTGGATTACTCAAGCATCCCCCCCCAGGTGCCTTTGAGAGGAGCAGGGAGAGACCAAATTCGCACTGAAACCTGAAAAGGAAAAATGCTGGGAAAAATCCTATTTAGATGGGAATTCTGCTGTGGGACAATCAGCACTGGGGTCTGCCTCACCAGCTTTTACCTCCCTCTTCCATCTGGCTTCATTATTCTCCTACTTAACCTCAATGTTATGGTCATTTATCCTTAGTTTCTCAATAAAGACTGATTTCTTTCCTTTCCCCAGATGACAGCTATGCTGAAACCTTCCCTCAGGGTTTCTCACCCTCCAGGTATGAAAAAAAGTGGTGCCTGAAGCGTTCAGGAGCCATCCTGCAAGGCTTCCCCCCAGAATCCTGCTTTAACAACTCATGCATTGAGAAGAGCACCGACAGCCACAACAGATTTCATTCCTGGCCCACAGGAAAAGAAAAAAGGGAAAATGCACAACACTCTGCTATAGAAATGGCTCATTCCCAGGCAGGGGAAGCATTTATTTGACCAAACAGCACTAACACTTCTGTGGAAACAGAAGAAACAGAGCCTGTTTCCACACATGCACCATCCCAGGAACTGTAAAGTGCAGATAAGCAGCATGATATAAGGCATTCTATAGTCACCTCATCAATCTGTCCCCTGGACTGGATTTTTGTTTTAACTTTAAAATGATGTTTTGTAGAAAATACTATAAGAGAACAAGAAGTATCAAGAGTAACAGGCATCACTTCTCATCATTAGGTATTCCACTGTCACAGAAAAATTGCTTCATCGTTACCGAACTTCTTCCACTCTTTGGTTTCCATTTTGGAGAACTAAGAGTCTTAAAGGATCTGGGTTTTGTTCTTCACAGGAGGAGGCACCAAAGATGACTGACAGCAGGAGAAATCTGTCCATTGAAAACTTAGATAAATGTGTTGGTCAGAACCTCTTCGTGCTGCTGGTTGTGGAGGGTTCCAATGCCAACTGCTGGGGCTGGGAGGGGAGGTCTGCTCACGAGACGGAGCTGCAGTTGGAGTTGGGAGGGAATGATTAATGAAGCACAGGCACAGGGTCACATCTTGAGCTCCTGATGCCATGGTGATATCCGCTGGCAGATACTGGGCAGTCCCAGCTGGAAGTTGTCCTCCATCCCTCACAGACCATGGCTCCAAGGACATTTCAGTGTATGATATGCCAGAGCAAATGGCAGCTTTGCATTCTTCTCCTACTCACTTCATGCATGTTGTTTCCTACCTGGGATCTTTCATTATGCTGTCTACTTTGATTAAACCCCAAGTAAAATAAAGCTCCAGTCCTGCTCACCACCAATGGTGTTATAAAGAGCAGAAGCAGCTTAAAGTAGAACACACATTCAGTTTAGGCATCAGGAGTAGGTCTTTGTGTAAGATTTTTGTATTTAAGCAGAACTTTCAACTTCATAACACTAAAACACCTTATGGACATCTTACCTTAAGCCCCAGCTGCTTTTCAAACCGTGGTGACACAAAGGACCATGGACCCATGTTCTGTGGTTCTTCCTGACTCCAGATGAAAACTAAAGGAAGGATAAGGGTACGTTACAAATGCACATATTTATCTTTGTAGCAGCTCAGGGAAACCAGTTTTTATTTCTTTAGCACCTTTACCTTTTTTTGTCTTGGCACTACCTCTAAAATGAAGGCTTGCCAGTTTGAATTCCCTTGCAGGTCACAGTTTGCTGAATTGAAACTCAAAGTGTGTCCACCATTGGGGTATACTGTGTGTATATTCTGCTTTTCTACTGCTGTTTTTAAAAGCTACTTAAAAGACTGTACTGCAAAGAGCAATGCAAAAAATGTCCCAAATGGTTCACTTTGATTTTCACTACTGCTATTTGAAAGCAGAGAGACAACAGCAAAGGGACATGTTTTTTTAGCACAAGACATAAACATTTCTATTACCCCACTCCAGAAACACTTGGGTGTATGAAGAGAAGAGCAAAGAGCCATTACAACTCTTTGTCCTAAAAAGCAGGCAACAAATTTAGTTCAGTACTTCAAAGAGACTAGAAACACAAAGGTAAAAGTCTGGCTGACCTTTTGCATGACTGTATTTGCTCAGCTCTTGCTGTAGAGCCTCCAGGGGGAAAGGACAGAGCTCTTCAAGTCTCAGAATGGCTGTCTTGTGCTGCTTGTCTCCCAGTGTCTCTCTTTGCTTCACCAGAGCATAGTAATGCTTTCCAGAACACAGAACCACTTGGGTGACACTGAAGAAAAATAAGAGTGTTTCCAAGTTCAGTGTTTTACAGAAACTCCATGCAGAACAGCTTCACACTTTAAACAAAAACAACCAGACAAACTTCAAAGACAACTTTATGCTGCTGAATTGCTTCCCTAGGCCATCTTTTCTCTTCTTTGCCTTCCTTTGCCTCCCACATCTATTCAACAGTTGGCAAACTAAACTTTGGGCACAATATGCCAGAACCCAGAAGTCCTGTTTCTTCAGTAATTCTGGGAACATTACCTTCCAGTGGGATTCATCTCTCTTAGCTTTAACTATCTAAAAATTAAACATCTAGTCAAAGCTAGTCATCTATGTGCTTTCTGTAGAAAATAAATCAGAGAGGAAGAGAAGTCCCTCCAGAGGACAATTCTGTCCCATGCCAGAGGAACTGCCTGCTGGAGAGACACTATATCCTCCAGCAATCACTGAAGTCTTGGCTGCCCGACTTTACTGGACAAAGCAAGGACTTAAACTACACCCTTTGTGCCTCACCATCCCACTTAAAAAACCTAAGATGCTAAGGTACTTCCAGCCTTTTGATTGTGGGTGAGGAGCAAACTTGGATACTACTGGGACAAGAATCAGGTAAGAACCCTAGGAGGGGGAAAAAATGAAGGCCAGAATTGGTCATTGTGAACAGGATCCTCTGTAAAATCTGAAGGGAGGGACATATGTGCATACACTTTATTATTGCCCCACTTCCTCAGCTCAGATGCTCCAGCACCAGAACAAAAATTCTGTGATCAGTTTTGGGCCTCTCACTACAAGACACACATTGAGGTGCTGCAGCATGTCCAGAGAAGGGCAACGGAGCTGGGGAAGGGGCTGAAGCACAAATCTGATGGGAAGCTGAGGGAGCTGGGGGGGCTCAGCCAGTAGAAAAGGAGGCTGAGAGGGGATCTTCTGTCTCTCCACAACTCCCTGGAAGGAGGTTGTGGACAGGTGGGAGTTACTTCTCCCAAGTAACATACAAAAGGACAAGAGGAAATAGCCTCAAGTTGCATCAGAGGAGATTTAGGTTGGATATTAGGAAAAATTTCTTCACTGAAGGGGACAAGCACAGGAAGAAGCTGCCCAGGGAAGTGGTGGAATCACCATCCCTGGAGGTATTTAAAAGTGTAGATGTGACATTTGGGGACATGGTTTTAGTCATGGACTTGGCAGTACTGGGTTAAAGGTTGGACTTGATGATTTTAAGGGTTTTTTCCAACTTAAATAATCTGTGATTTATGTATCAGCTGCTCCCAGTGACTGTCACCTAAGGGACATAGTGCAGAATAGGACCCGTCAGGTCAGTGACTACAGACCCAACCTCCCTATGGGGGCCAGGGCCAACAGCCTGAACATTCACTCTTTGCAGATAGATATGGTAACTACCCACAATTACCAGAAGGAGAGCAACAAGTAAAGCTAAGTCACCAACCTCAAAACAACGTTTTCCCCACAAAGTCACCTCTTTCACACCACTTCAAATTTAACTGTTAGGTAGGAGAAAGGGATAGGACATCCCTTCTGAGCTTCTCCTCTAAGGAAGTAGAGCTACCTTTTAGGTTCTACTGAGGAGTCACCAATGACAGGCTTGAATGTTGTCCCTGGGGCCATTTCTTCAAAACTTGATACAGCAGCCTGCATGGGGGAGAGTTGGAAGTTACCAAATCTTGCTGCTTTGCCTTCAGGCCAGAGTCAGAAAGAATACTGAGATACAGTTTTGGTAAGTACAAAATATAGTCTTCCCTCACTCCTATTCCCATTCCCCCTCCCAATGAAAGGTGGAATGATAAGCTTCCCAAGAACTCTGTTAGACCTAGAATCAACTCTACTTCTAGCTTACCTCCACCCAGTTTTAATCCTCAACCTATTCAGTCCCAAACAGGAAAAATCCCACTGATTTGAATCCAAAGCAGAGATCAGAGAACACAGAAAAACAACAAAGAGGAAAAGGAAGAGAACACAAAAGAGGAGAAAGAAGAGGAGAAAAAAACCCAAAACCCCAGAAAAGGTGTTTTTCAGCTTACTGGGAGCCTGAGTAGCACTTTGGGAGAAGCGACAATGAGAGGTTTCCTGAAGTTTCGGACCATTTGCCTCCGGAGTAAATGGAAATACTGTGCTGGGGTGGTGGGATGCACAACTGACATGTTGACCTGGTCCCCATCGACTCCCTCTTCTGAGCTGTCACACATCTGCATGGGGGCACACAGCAACACCTTGTTAAAAAGCAAGCAGTGGGACAAATAGGCAAGGAAGAATCCAGGCACACAAGGCACACTGACCTGTTTAGGAAGAGGTGAGCAAATATCCCTGTTCAGGTGATTGCAAGGGAAGAATTTCAAAGAAATGGCCTTAGCATTTAACTGGTAAGATTACATCTGAATGCCTCCTTCTAGCACATTGTAACCAGGGCATGACAAATTTTTTAACAGGTCACAATTTCATGAGAGTGGCAGCATCTCTCTAAACATTTTCCAAAGCCCCTCCTTTAGCAGACGAAACGGCTTTCATCTACTTACTACAGTCACAAGGGCACAACAATGAATTTTTAGGCGGGTTTTTTTGTAAAAATGTGCCGTGGGTTCACTGTTATTTAATAGTGTCCAGCCTTCTGTTTGTGTGATTTGTGCCTAGAGGACAGATGCAACAGGAACAGCAAGCATTTATCACAAGGTTCAATCAGAGCCTTGCACCAGAGCTGTTGTGGCAGCATTTAAACCAAAACAGCTTTCTCACCACACCCCCCTTCTCCCTCTGCTCTCAGCCCAGCCCTTTTCTATCTCATCATGATGGTATGATCTCCTCCAGCTTCTGATGTCATTAGCAGGTACTCCAGGAACTCCCATTTTGACTTTTTGCAGCACAACCCCCAGAGCACCAACTGCCAGTGCTGTGCTGGGGCTCATGTGAGCCTGAGAGGTGTGGTGGGTACCTGCAAGAACCGTTCCATCCTGCAGGACGAGTGCTCAGGGCCTGCACCATCATAGCCATGGGGAAGAAGAATTACTATCCCACTCTGCAGAAGCCATTTGGCCTCACCTGAAAACACAGAATAAGGAGAAAGGAGAGAATGATTTCCACAGAACACCTTACTTTGCATAACTACTTGGGAAAAAAGAACAGCTAATTTTCACAGCATTAAATACAAGCCTGAAACATGCTGCTGGCATGTTGGATTTTCTAAAAATGTTCATAGTACAAATGATTCATTTTTAAATATATTATCTCCTCGTACACTCACCTCCAGAGATGAACGTGTCAAATATTATCTGGGCTCCATTAAAGAAGTCTCCAAATTGAGCTTCCCAAATTGGCAGTAACTTAGGGCTCTCAATGCTCATTCCATATTCAAAACCAAGCACAGCTTCTTCAGACAAGGGACTGTTACTCACCTAACAAAAGGAAATTGTTGGGAGGGGTGGGTGAGGAAGAACACAATCCAGGGGTAAGAACCCTTGGCACCAGACACATCAGTGCTGGGCACACTAGGGACCTGCACTGCACCTCTGTTTTGCTTTTGACTGAAGGCACTGAAGGGAAAAGAATAATACCTGATCTCTCAAAGAAAAGCAAACCCCCTTGTTAAAGCTGCAATTTGTAACTACAAAGAACAGGAGTGCCCTGATAGTTGTTATGTCCCTGTATCTGGGGTTTGCCAGAACATACAGGCTACCTACATATGTCCCAGCAGCCTTCAAAAATGCATTGTTTCAGCACAACTTGAAGAAGGTGGTCTTGTGGACCACAGAACTCACCTCTAGGAAACCTTTCTGGTCTGGGGACATGTGATTCAGAGGAATGTAGGTGTCATCTGTCTCCTGGCAAACCAACATCGCGTGTCGTTGGCTGAAGGTTCCTCTGCCAACATCTTGTCCACTTAATCTGATATTAAACCCTTGCCAAGCAATAAACAAAACACTGAATTAGCAAGTCATGTAAAAAGAAAATATGCAGGACAACTCCCCATATCTAAAACATTAGATTGCTTGTTCTTGGATTTCTCTCATTAGCAACATCAAATCTGAGATGAAATTCTTAACCAGCAGCAGGTCCAACTCACATGCACAGAGATGTTCTGACACTTCTCTTTTCTCCTCTCTGCAGCAAATAATTATTTTGGGGTAAATGGTTCAATTTACTAAAGCAAACTGAAAAATATGTGCATTCTGCATCATATGGAGATGGCCATATGAATTCAGGCAAGAGCAGAGGGGAAGAGAAATGGCATGAAACACTCTGAAAGTACTTGGGAGCCCCACTGATGTCAGCTGCATTGCTCATGTGCTTGGCTATATGCACAAAGGTTTTTGGGGAGGGAGCAACAATTCTTTGGAGACATTTAGGACTCAATCTACAAATATTAGTGACATACAGGATTCATACTTACTTCCTCTTAGATCATGCAAATTATCAAATTTATACATCATATCAATCTTTACACTTAGAAACATCTAAGAATTCTAACATTATCCTTTACTGACATTAAAGTAAAAGTATTTTACTGTCTGCTGTCTAATTGCCTCTTACCTTGGCTCAGCAGAGAACCAAATGCTAAAGTTTCAGCTGTTGCCCAGTCCAGCTTTTTTCCTTCCTTCATTTTTTGAACTCTTGACTAAACAAGTGAAAAACAAGGAAAAGTTACTGTTTTGCCTTTTCCCATCTGTAGCTCTTTTGGTGGCACAGACCAGTATCAGAAGCTAGGAAAAACATACAACACTATGGAGAGAAATGCTATATTCCTGTAGCCAGCTTTGGTTGGATTGGAATAAAGAGTCTCATTTAAGCACATCCTGGAGGTTGCCTGGGGACTACAAAACTATGGATGATCCATGTGCTCACCTACCAGTCAACAAACTGTGCATTGACAAATTAATCTTAGTCTGAAAACATTAAAAATCACAGCACAGAATGTAGTCCTGACAGACTTTTGGTCTGCCTGGTTAGCAGTGATGAAAGATCTCAGGTGTAAGTATTTCAGTCTCCAGAACTGCAGGCAAACTCCATACCCAGCTGTGGAGTTCCCAGTCTTGGGCTGGGAAGACAAGAATATCTGTCTTTTGAAACACTCCACTCACTGCCTCTCTGTAGCTGCCAGACACCTGCATATCGTCCTCATTCTTCATAGGGAAACATTCACAATCCCAAACCAATCCAAACCAAACACAAACTTAGGAGCTATCTAACTCTGACTGTCAAACTTGGCCACATGTTGTCTTACATTTATATATATAAATCATGAAACACTCACTACTGGCTGTGGAAAATATGTACATGATTACAAGTTTCCTGACTCATTCTCTCACAAAGTACTCACTCTAATCACAAAGTATATAAACGTTAGTCATTTATCATATTAGCTTCTACTAGTTGTAAGAATAATAAAATGTATTTTCAATAAGCTTTTTCCCTCATTGCAACAAAACCTTGTTGAAATAACAGAATAAGGTATATGGTCAGATTTCGGGGAGAGGACACTTCTTTCTTCAAAACTGGAGGAAAAATGGCATGATCTCAGCCTTGAAACAGTGAGCAGTTTTTCCTAGAGAATACCATGCTATTCTGTAACAGGCAGCCCTGGATTTAGATTTTTTCCTCTAACAGGTTGTACCTTTGAGCAGTGGGATGAGAAACATCATCATCCTCTACTGACCTGCGCGTAAGTCTTCAGGAGGTGGCTGTGCATGTGGAGCTCTTCAGGCACCTCCACAGACTTGACTCCAATGAACTGCAGAAGGGGTACAGGCATGCCAGTGTCCCAGGTGGTGATCTGAGCAGAAGGCTCCACGAAGCCTTTCCAGTGGGCCTGCAGGTTGGTAGCAGGTGGGCTGTACGACGTCATGTTGGCAAGGTGGTCGTTGAGTTTAGAATAGTACGTGGTCTTTATCTCGGACACTTCAGCCTCAGTCATGAGCCCTGCAGCAGTTAAGTGCTCTGCATACGTGTCTGGGATACTCTTACGGGATCTGTCAGGGAGGGAATCAAACACCAGAGATATTAAGTCTGAAAATTGTCACAGCAGAATAAGGAAATACCATCCTACTACAGTCAGGTCCCATGGGAAACTAAAAAAAATGGTGTCCTGGTGCATTATACTCATTTGCATCAAGTTTTCTTTCCTGGCGTTTTCAGAGAGATAACAGTTCTCTTGGATATGTGGTTTACAGTCCTTTATTTATTAAAAGTGCCTAAAGCTGGCAGTTACAGGTAAAAATAAGTCCAAAATCCCGCTGTGCTACCATGCATATTTTCTTCAGAGAAATTCACATTATGATTTCAGCATTAGATGAGAATCGAGCCATCTATTCTATAATTCACTGTCCAGTAAACTTTTGTGTGTTTTCCTTTGGGAATAAGGATGGAATCCAAATACATTTAAATGCTCATGCAGATAAGTCTCCACTAGAATCAGCAGGACGAGGCAAAGACAAGACAAATATCATACTGGCTTCCTGCCCATTCTCCCACATTATCCATGCTTCCCCTTGGCACACAGAGACAACTTTGCCTTTTGATTACTGATGGTCATGAATTTCAAATCCAAGAGATAAGCACTTCAAAAAGCATCAAACCACATATTTAAGAGCCAACACTAGTGAATACTCTCATTAACATGTCATTATCAGACTCAAGGGCTGCTGACAGTGTAGCTGCACTTACATGCTGATGTCTCTGCATGGCGGAGGATCTTCACTGCACAGAGACTTCTGTTGCAGCAGCAACACTGAGCTGGTGTAGCCCCAAGGACATTTTGGGCTCCCCATCAGGTGGTGAAATCCTCCCTTACCTGATGATTTTGTACATGGTGGGGTTGGTGAAGAAGGGCTCATCCAGCTCATTGTGGCCCCACTGCCTGTAGCACAGCAAGTCTACGATCACGTCCCGGCGGAACTGGCGCTGGTACTCGACAGCCAGTCGTGTGGCACGGACAACTTCCTCAGGATCATCCCCATTCACATGGATAACTGCACACCCAATGATCTTACCTGCCCAGGGATTCAGAACATAACAGTAATCACACCCAACCCCTTCCAGAGAAAACAGACACACACCTACTCTGCTGGAATCACAGACAACTCATGTGAAGTGCATGTAACAACAAATCTACTGAAGATGCTCTTTGTGATGGGAGCTGGGGTAAGGAGAGAAGTCTTCCCTGAAAGTGCAATTAGCCCAGCCTCTTGTATTTGTGACAGTTTGAGCACAACTTCTTTATGAGCACTAAATTCCCAGAGGACTTTCTATACACGTTTCCTGCATTTTATTAATCTGTAAGTCTGCAGGGAATGGGAGAGAACTATTTGATTACTTCTCTTTCAAACAAAAATTGAGTTTTATTTCCTCCTTGTCCTAAGATATCACTACTATGAATTCACACAGGCAGAAACAACCTTTTCCCTTGTTAGCAGCCATTCTGTCCCCTGCTCCTCCAGGCAGAAAGGTCTCATCATTAAAGAAAACTGCAAAACTCAAATGTCTCAACACCCTCCCCTGTATGACAATTTGGCTGCAAACCCTCCCAGTAAGAGAGGGCTCCTTCTGAACTTTGTATATCCAAATTCTGTGAAATTAAGATATTTCAGCCATTCCTGACCTGTGTTAAGTTTCCCTCCTTGGCAAAATCCTGAAAGTAAAATGGGTAACATCTTCCCTCCTCACTGATAGGTAAGAAGAAAGGAAAATTAAGGATGGAGGGGAAAAATCCAACCAAACAAAACCAAGCCATAATACAAAATCAGTCCAGGAAAAAGTAGTAATAACATATGCTATGTACCTTATCAGATTTAATGAATCTACCTGTTTAGTTTGACGAAATGGTAAGATAAACACTTGATGTGAAGTCTTAAAAAACATAATGAAGTACATTTTTAGTTATAGGAGACATACACAAGGGAACTAACTATTATGTCTCTGATCTTACTGGTAATACATCTGTTTATCACTAAGAAAGATCAGGCCAAAACAGAAGACTTCTAGTTTAAGCTTAGAAAGGTCTTGAGCCTCATTATTCAATTGAAAGCTCAACAATCTCACCTTACAACAAACAAAATAGAAAAATGAAGGAGTATCTGACCTATAGATCTCAGTCAGAAAACACACTGGGATGATTTTGATGAAATCTACCAAGATACATTTAAAATACGTGTTATACACTCCATGGCAATACTTTTTTAAAAGCTGTCAATGACATGACAGACACTGAGTTACAGAGACTTCACAATAATCTTGCAAATATTTTACAACATCCCATGAAAATGTGACCAGGTTTTCCCTGGTTTGCCATAAAGCAGATGCGGGAGGGCATATTTTTAACATCTCAATTGTTGCCAGTAAGAGGGAGTAAATAGTAATAATTTTAATTTCTACACTATCATGAAACTGGAGCTATATTAGTCCAACTCCCTAGAGTTGATAGGGACTTGCTATAAAAAGCCCACAGCACAGCATATATTCACAGTGGAGTTCAAAATCTCTTCTGACACAACAGACAAAGTTCCTCCTGATTTAGGTCCACATACCAATGTCACTGCAGTACAGAGACGACCTCCCTCGCTCTGGAGGAGTGGTATAGCCCAGCTGGTTATTGACAATCAAATGGATGCTCCCACCAACTCTGAAATGTGGTAGATTAGAGAGGGTCAGTGTTTCAGGAACAATCCCTTGGCCAGAGAAAGCAGCATCACCATGAACCTGCAGTAGGGAAGAAAATGGAAAAGTCTCATCAGGAAACACTGGAGGAAGGGCAAACTCAAAACTATAATCCATTAAGCAAGGCCTTCTAGATTGAGTAAGAGGAACAGATACAGTTCCATTTCTCAGCCCCTTTCAGACTCCTATTTTCATGATTTGAGAGTTTATATAGCTTTATCACTAACACAAGGTCATACCAGCCAACATGTGTACACAACTGTCTGATGCAATTCCTGCCTGGAACTGACTTATAATCTCCTAAAATTGCCCCCAGTGTCCAAGTGACTGAAGAGGTGACTGCAAGTATCCTGGCTATGGCAGAGCTGCAGCAGCCAGCAGCAAGTCCCTGACCTCTGAACAAAGAGAGCCCGTCACCACAGCATTCACTACACTCTTTGCTGAATTTGGCTGACCTGGGACTCATGCCTACACCTCCCCTACCAAACAGACACAAGAACAGACACAACAGAAAAAAACAAGAGGAAAATTAACTGAATGGAAGCACTCAAAAGCAAATAAAATCCTTCAAAAGGAAATAAAACCTGAGTTCTTAGTTACGATTCAAAAGACCAAGAGCAAGAAGGTTGCAAATAAAAAAATAATTTGGAAGAGGAGGGGAGACTACTGTGAGAACCAACCCAGGTTTCCAAAAAGGCTAGAGATACTAGCATGAATATTTTTAAGCATTCCAGTGTTGTTGAAACTGGAGATAGTTCAGCATTGATGAATGTGATCACAGTTTCCTCAGAATGCAGACACAGCCCTTTGCAGATTAAAGTCCCTATGCAGACTGATGTACTTCCTTATTGACAGCTCTGTTTTGAGCTATGGGATAGTGACTTCAAGCCTTAAGAGACTTTTGAGGTGCAAGAATGCCTGAAAGATAACAGAAGTGCAACCAGCGAAATGCCAGCACTGGATTTTATACCGTTCTAATACAGTTTTTCAGAGGTATCACAGAAAACCAAAGGTAATTACTGCAAGAGAGATAAGCCAGCATCCCCACTCTATCCCTTACCATGCTACACTTGTTCCTGAAGTGTTGGGTTTTCTTTCCCCTCCTGGTTTCTTCTGCTGCCTAAGAAGGCTACATATCTGTGATAGCATTTGAGTGAAGACCCTAGAACATCTGAGAGAACTTTATGGCCTTCAGTACATCCCAGAGCATTAGAGCCTACAGACAGTGTGACTGTCCAACTACACAAGACTCTTCACATGCATGTCAAACCCCAGAGGATTCAATGCCCATGGTGCAGGTAGCATTTTCCACATTCTACCAGAAAGATGGAGACAGTTTTTGCTAGGACAGGGTTTTTTTCTGGGCTGCATTAGCAAAAAACATAAAAGCAAGGTCACCATCAAGTTTAATTCATTAAACAGTGACCCTGACAGCAGAATGTCAAATGCGAAATTTCTTTCTGGGAGATCTTATTCTCAAATTTCAGTTCAAATCATAAACATCAGTAGTTGCCTGGTGTCCAGGAAGTGGAGTTAAGGTATGTGAGAAGGTGAAAAATAAGCCACTCTCAGCAGAGATGGACAACTCAACATTGCAGAGGTGTCCATGCAGAAGAGTTTTATAGTCATCATAAATCCTAAGCACACTGAATTTCCATAAAAAGACTTACAGACCTCAGACAACTAGGCTTACCAGTGACACTGGCACCTTAACTGATCTTTACCTTTTTCCTCTCAAGCTCTACCCTCAGGCTAGTGGAAGTTCTATTCTAGCAGAAGAATAGAACAAGTGCCAGAGTAAACCTCAATTCAGAGTGTCTACACTTATAATTCTCAAGAAAAAGTACTGTCAAAACAGAAAGCCCCAGAAAGCCCATTGAGAAACTTCCAAACCAAGATTCTGAAAAAGAAAGTGCCTGCTTTCATCTCTTTCTTCTCAATTATCTGAACAAGAGCAGTTAATAGTCATAACTGAAAATTTGCTTTTTTTTTGCTTTTAATCTAACCCTTGGACCTCTTGAAGACACAATCACAAGTACTGATGTTCACATTCCAGGAAACATTTCCTTTCTTTTAGGAATCCTTTGAGTCAGTTACTAACAAGGAGATGTCTAGATCAGAATTAAATGTTGTTCTACTCTACTATGCAACCCTCTCTACCACTCACCCTGTACAAAACCCAAACAGTTTAATTTTGCTTGATAGTGAAGCCATTTACCCTGAAGAATCTTTGCTTAAAGAGTTGCAGTACTCTCATTACTACATGGTGAAGATCTAACATTATGAGAAAGAGAGAATCTAAGAAACAATAGTGTGTTCTCAAACTGACTGACATAACTGCACTGAAAGATGAGGAGGAGACACAGTGGGCAACAAACACCTCCCTGCATCTCCAACAGCCTGGTTTTGTTTTTTTAAATAAGAACTCAAACTGGCCCAGAATATTTCATATTCTCATTTCTGCTTTTTCATAATATCCCTGCCAGAAGGAAGCAAAACATTTTTTTAACTGAAAGACGTTTTCACTTCTACATGAAACTTCCTCCATGTTGATCATACTGTACAGAACAGTTCTGCCCAACTTGTTTCTACTCCTGGCTTTAAAAAGTTATAAGTTTGACTCACTTGTTTTTTCAAATTGAGCACAATGCAAGAAAAGAAAATTTCTCAAGCAACTATTTAGAATTGTCCCTATAGCTATAAAAATCAGTTCAAGGAGTAGAAAATAATTCCAGCAAAGTCTTTAACAGTACTGTGATAAAATGACAAAATTCTAAATCCTCCTGAGTGTTTTGCAGCCCTGTTGACAGCTCTTCTCCAAACCCCTTAATTTAAAAGAAGGCTTCTGGTGGTGGTTTAAATGCAAAAGTGGTTTGTGAGAAAAGGCACACATGGCTCTCAATGCAGAGTATTATTAAAATAAAGGAAGATATCAGAATAATTTCTTCAGATATCTTAAAAATGCAATTGTTTAAATGCCAGGATCATCACATATGCTACCTGGAAATCTTCCTTGCCCTCCTCTTTCTCCATAAAGAGGATCATAGTTCTTGACATAATACATTAATTCAGGCTTTTTTGATATTTCTGTATACACTTTTGTTCACATTCTAGGCCAGCAAGTCTTAGAAAAGATCAGTTACAAATTGTGAGCAAAATACCTGCAGGCAAATCACTTTGTCCCCAGGCTGTGCAGAGCTCTCTGGGGAGTAATCTCCATCGAGCAGGGTCTGCTGCCTCCCCCGTGTCTTGCCCACGGCCACTGGATTGATGGCTTCCAAATGGGAGGGGTTGGGGAGCAGGGTGACATGCACAGGCCTGTGGGAACCGAAGTCGAGATCTACAGAAGATGTCAGGTGGGAGAGAACATCCCCAATGGCTGCTGAATTCTCTGGGAACTCACTCAAACCACGCATCTTACGGAACATGACCTGCACGGAAACAGATGTGGTTAAAATCCTTTTCTGATTAATTGACACATTGAAAGCAAAGCATTTACATAACCCTGTGCTCTCCTTCTCCTGAAATTTCAAGGATGCTTCTGGTAACAGTACATAAAGCCCTTCATTAGATCTCTTTTAACTGCCTCCTGTGGACAGTTGGCCGAAATGTTGACAGGAAGGGAAGGGAAAACACTCTCACACAGGTAACTTCTATTGCTCCAGCACTTACAACATGGCAATCTTTTGGCGGGGGGGGGTTATTTCACTGCAAATAACCCAGGCCTCAAGCAACTGCTCATGAGATCCTCAATGTCTCACCTCAGGTGGAAGCTGAAGCAGACCAGCAAGCAGATTCAGCCTCCCCCGGTGAGGCATTCCGATGATGATATCCGTCACTCCGCTGTAGGCACACATCTTGAACAGCTCATGGAAGAAACCCATCATACTCTCAGCTCCCTCACCACCATACCGCTTCACTGTGGCAAACTTCGTGGCTAGGAAGTGATCAAACTCCTGTTAAAAACAGGAGAACTTCAGTATTGGGCTATTTTAGGCAGCAGTCTTCCGTGTACAAAATTGAAGTATGATTTACATCTGCACCCTTAGGGCACACAAACCCAAACATACCCCTGCAAAGTCTCAGCTCACTCTCCACCCACACAGTCTGAGACAAGAAGCTATGATGACTACAATAAATCAGCTCTTATCTCCTTCTAAGCAGAAAAACATTGGGCTGAGGACCAAACTCTCTCTGTCTAGCATGGAAGGAGATGTATGAAGAACTGTAATACCAGAGCCATTTACAAATTCCTTAATAGTTTAGGAGTTTTAGGTGGAAATTAAGGAATGGTGTTTCTTTACAGTATAAACCATAACTACCTTAAGAAACCAAGTGCTAGAGAAGCACAGTGTTTCATTTTGATTTATATTAGGCACAGTCCTTAGTACGCAGGTAGAATGCTTGAGAGAAGAAAAATAAATGAATCGGTATTTACTTCATTTTCTTCTCACTTCACCCCATGCACCTACACCTAGACAGCTCTAATAAGTGACCAAATTTTGGAAGCACTGGAAGTTTCTTTAGTGTTTTGCAGACAAAGACTGAAAATAAATGAAGTCTGTAACTGTGAAGACAGAGTCACACCCAAAGGTCTGAGCCAACTGCTGAACATCCTCTAGTTAAGCAACATTCACTTCTAAGGAATAAATATGCAAAACTATTCACAACATAAAAGCTGTTTTTTCTGTCATGGTTAAATTCTACACTCTAAGTATAGATCTGGTCATACTGAAATCAAAATAGGGTACATCAGGGTCCCAATATCAACATCTGGTGTCACTGTCAAATTCCTCTGACTGCCAAAGAGGCAACAAAAATACAAAATGGGCTATATACTTCTGTTTAGTCATTGGTAAATATTACATTTAACTCTCCTTCCACTTGGAAAACTGGAGACAAGGACACTTTCACAGATCCTGCTCTTCTACCTTCCCAACCTTCACAGATCCTGCTCTTCTACCTTTCCATCCTTCTGGATAGCATGGGGAGAAAAGGGGAAAAAAATTAAAATGTTTCACAGTACAGAAGTATTGAAGTAAATTTTCTCTATACATTTTTAAAGTACATAAATGAACAAAGGTTCCTTGCTGAAAAGTAAATTTGCCAGTGCTATATCCAAACAACTCAATCCAACTCTGATTTGCTCTCCCAAAACCTTGAGAGACACCATAATTTAAAGCCAGTAAAACAGCTCAACATGAGAGTAAGAGGAAAATAGAGAACACCTAAGCCAGAGCACACAATTTCATAGAGCTCTGCCCATACCTGTTTTCATCAGTAACATTTAATAAAAGTTGTCAGATCATTAGCCTAAAAGCATGTCACTTTTACACACTGATTACTTATGGGTTTGTAGGTCATTATTTGTGTCTGCAGATGATAAAGATAGAATTTACATTATACACCATATGTGCTCTAATTAGTTCTAAAGGCCTTTTGAGTTTGGGACTGGCTGGAAATATTTTCCTAGAAATTATTTCCAAAGTAGTCAATACAATCCAAAATACTGCTCTTTGTTTCAATAACGACTGCCAAGTAAATTCAGGAACAAACTCCTGTGAGATTCCTGCATTTGCATATTACACTGTTCCAGGCAAAACCTGGGACTTCTTCCTCCTGCACACCATCAAAGCCTTTCAGGATAGTGATTGTTCTTTTTCTGCATGAATCATGTCCAGAGCAGTAAAGGATCCATGACAGACTCCACAACTCTATTACAATCCAGTAATAGGGAACAAGGTACCTGGGACTCCAGCATCAGTTTGCACAAGTGCTTTTTCTCTTCAGGTGTAAATGCTTCTTTCTTTAGCTCTTCAAACCTTTTAGCAAACCATTCCCTCTCCTCCAAAGTTGGAAGCTGGCTTGTTTCTATGGAAATGTGCCCACAGTATATGTGGTCAAGGTATGCCAGAACATCCTCTAGTGAAGATTCTTCTTTTCCCATGTTTAGAAGTCCTGGTGAGAAGAAAATGCTATTAGTCACTTTGGGGGAGGAAGAGGAAGGACTAAGGCATGTTTTGGAGAAAATAAAGCATGGAGACCCTCCTTTGTTGAAGGTCACAGCAAGACTCTAAGAGAGCCAAGGAAAAACAAGTCTTGACTTCTGCCCCTGTACTTTAACAGCTTCACTACAGTGTTAAGTATTATGGTAAATCATCAAATGTTACAGTAACCCAAGAAATTAATGTTTAACCTCAGTAGTGTTAAGAACAAGTACAATTTTTCATGGTTTCCAAAGATGCTAGAAGGCAGCCACTCATTGCACTGTGATTTCTGCAAGGGATACAAGTAGCCTGAAGTTGACAATTTCCCATCCAACAGTTCATTACTGATTGAACCACCACTCATTATTTGGCTCTTCCACAGAGGTCACAGCCGTCCAGTAAATCACCCATGAACAGAACTTGCTGTGGCAAGGCTGTGCACTTACCTGTAGTAACAAGAGGCCCTTGAAGAACTTCAGCCAGCTGTTGGATTTCAGGTACCTTGCTCATAACAGCCTGGCCAGCAAACAGTGGGTTTATTTTGGCTGCTTTGTGGCCATGTTCAGCATATGCAGTTATTAAACGAGCCAGAGCATGGTCAACTGAAAGCAAAAAGAAAGCAGAACAGCATCACACACGTGTTCACATGTAACCTACTTAGAGCACCAAGACAGGAATGTTTTGTCCACTGGCAACCATCAAGGTTCTGGCTGGAAAGAGAGTTTCTAAGCAGTTGTTTTCACCTTATCACCCTACAACATCTCCATCAGCAAACTGCCAAATCTGCTCACCCATCCAGTTTTCCACTCAGTACACTCTAGGTTTCTCCCATTGCTCCCCTCATAAGTTTGGCTCCTGTAAACATACGCAAAGCTACTTCATTTTGCTTTGAACCTCTTTACAACAGGGATGTCCAACTTGAGAGCAACACATCACCAGTGTACAAAGTGTTATTTCCTGAACCAACTAAACCGTATCACTTATGCTTCCCTATTCCTTGCTAGAATGACAGAAGGGTTGGGTCTTAACAATAATTCAGGTCCCATGACTTCAGAAAAAAAAAGTATGTGTCTGCAGGAGCCAAGAGCATGTGCTGAGCCAAATGTGGTAAAAACTATCAATATAGGCCAAATGAGCAGCTGAAAGGTTACACACACACATTACTGTCACTGAGCACAGGCCACAGGCCAGGCTGATAAACAATAAAATATACTGCAAGCAGAATCTGCTACAAATTAATGATATAAATAGTTTATAATGTATTCCTAATGTGGAGGGGGTTTTCACCCTGGTAAAGATGCAGTGTTGGCAGTATTCAAGTCTGAAGACTTTAATTTTCCAAAACAGTGCAATTCTGAGACCATTTCACAAAGCTGTTTCTCTGGCATTTGTGTTTCCAATGCTCCAGCCATTACCTTCACACAGTTCAAAAGAAGCTCTTTTCTCTAGTGGGTTCTGCAAGAGGGACAAAACCCAGAACTCTTAACATCTCCCGCAATGCTCTTAGTAGAAAGCCATTTAAAATGTAACAGAAAAATATGTTAACCATTAACAAAGGAGGCTACTTTCTGACAGGACTTGTTGTCCAGGAGCTACAAACCGGTTTCACACCTGCTTCTGTCCAACGGGCTTCATTCACAGAAATCCAGAATCATAAGGTTTGGAAGAGAGAACATTCAGTCCAACCCCCCTGCCAAGGCAGGGTCACCTGGACCAAGTGACATGGGAACACATCCAGGTGGGTTTGGAATGTCTCCAGAGAGGGAGACTCCATGACCTCCCTTGTCAGCTGTTCCAGTCCTCTGACACCCTCCAGGGAAAGAAGGTCTTCCTCATGTTGAGGTGGAGCTTCTTGTATTGTAGTTTAAGGCCATTTCTCCTTATCCTGTCACTGGGCACCATTGAACAGAGTCTGGCACTGTCCTTTTGGCACCTGCCTTGGAGATATTTATGTGTATTCATGAGATCCTTTCTCAGTGTTCTCCAGAGTAACCAGACCCAGCTCCTGCAGTGCCTTCTCATGAGAGAGACTCCAGACCTCTCATCATCTCCGTGGCCTCTGCTGAGCTCTCTCCAGGAGCTCCTCATCTCTCTTGCACTGAGGAGCCAATTCCTACTGAAGTCTCCCAAAGTGTTAATGCAGAGACCACACTGCTACCCTGGAGAGTTTTCTGCATGAAATCAAATTTCTGCACTATAAAACTGAGCTAAAATCATCACAGCTGCTGCTGCAGGACAGTTACCTGTATTTGGCACAGCACAGAGCTGCCTGTATTTGTCATGGCACAGAGTTACCTGTATTTGGCACAGGACAGAGCTACTTGTATTTGGCACAGGACAGAGTTACTTGTACTTGGCACGGGACAGAGCTGCCTGTACTTGGCACGAGACAGAGTTACCTGTATTTGGCACGAGACAGAGTTACCTGTATTTGGC
>WBMV01001079.1:48059-139821 GCA_013396655.1 Campylorhamphus procurvoides | reverse complement strand
TCCTGGGGGTGTTCCCAGGCACAGATACCGCGGGCAGCGGGGAGCGAGGGTACTCCCGGGCACAGGTACCGCGGGCAACGGGGGTGTTCCCGGGCCCATGTCGGCTCCGGGCACAGGTACCGCGGGGCACAGGGGTGTTCCCGCGGCGGGGACGGGCACGGGGAGCGCTCGCCGCCCCCCCGGAGCTGCCGGGGGCAGGGAGGGGCCGCGCGGGGGTGAGGGCGGGCGTTGGGGCCGTTCCGGCGCGGGGCTGAGGGCAGAGCGCTGTGTGAGAGACGGGAAAGCGGCCGGGTGCTGGGCGGGTCAGTGCCCGGGGAGGAGTGGCACGGCCCTGGGGCAGGGCAGGGTTGGGGTGGCTATCGGGGACAGGCTCTTCCCCAGGGTGTGGTGGGCACTGGGCAGGCTCCCCGGGGCACCACACCTGGCAGAGATCGGGGAGCGTTGGGGTAACATCCTCAGGCACGTGTTGTGGTTCTTGGGGCTGCCCCGTGCAGGGCCAGGAGCGGGACACAGCACCCTTGTGGGTCCCTTCCAGCTCAGGATATTCTCAGGGTTCTCTGAACATCCTGCCCGTGAAGGGGGGGCTCCTGTCACTGCACCGTGGTTTGCTGCTTGTGCGCCTGGTCTCATCTTCCAAAACTTGCGGCAAAGGTCATTTTCTCCTCGCTGACCGGGGCAATTTTCTCGCTCACCTTCCCCCTTTTTCTCGCTCACCTTCCCCACTCACCTTCCCCCTTTTCCTTATTCACCTTCCCCATTTTTCTTATTCATCTGCTCTTGCTTTTAAGAGAACCCTGGTTGCATTTCATTTCTTGAGACCTTTAACTTTCTACTGCTGTGATAACTGGTGATGGTGGAGTTTGTTGCTTTGCAAGGTTTTTCAGCCAGTCAGAAGTGGAACATCTTGCCTATGTTCTTTATCTACCCTATCTCTTTTGTAGTAGAGGAGCTGCTAAAAAATCAATTTAATTTCCAGTGACTGTAAAAAAAAACCTGTGAAAAATCTCAATATGTTTAGTTCAACAGAGCTGTACTTCTTCCCCCCATGTGTGTGTTTGCAAGGATTGAGATTCTGGATTGTTAATGCAGACTGTGAGAACAGACTTTTTATTGACTTGAGAAGATTGGTTTGTGGGCCAAGGTGTTGATGTTTATCCATTTATTTTGAGTTGTGAGTCGGTTAATGTTGCTGAATACCTTATATGATTCTGGTTTCCTTGAGAGTAAGTACATAGATACCTTTCCTTAAATATTGCTTCTGTATTTCAAGATCTATATCTTAAGTTTCTGAGCCTGAACTCAGTCCCATAACTTTTTCAAATTCCAAGAATGGTATGAAAAAAAATAAGTAAAAATTTAGGTACACTGAAAATGTCTTAACTGCAAGTGAGTTCAGGTATGTCAAATACTGGAAAATTAAGAGAAATAATTGTCTTTGGAAAAATAGTGTCTGTAGGTACTGAAACTAAGAAGGAGTGTTAAAGCATGGAAATGTCACTACAGAAATGGGTTCCCAAAGGCATATGGATGTTTGTCTTGTCTCTTTTTTCTCTCTCCTTCCTAATTTTCAGCTGTCAGTACTGGTTTTTCCTATCAGTTGGCTTATGGAGTTCCTGTCAATATTGTGCCTTCTCATCTCACACATTCCCATAAACATGAGGTATTGAATAGAAATTATCTTAATGTTTCTGGACTGTTCCCTTAGTTTGAATCAAACTCTATCTTCAGCCCAATTCCCTCTGGAAATGAGACCCAGGCAAGCCTGCTGCCCGTTTGTTCCCATTTTCCCCTGCTTCCCCCAACTTTTGAGCCTTTCAGACAGTTCCATTCCAATGAGACAGATGTTCTGAAGGTCTGAACGTTCTGCAGAGCTTGTGATTACTGGCAGCTGAGGGAAAGTAGCAAGGTCCTGCTCACTGTTCCTGCCCAGGGAAGGGTGAGAGACCTCAGAGGACAGTTCTGGGACAGTTCTGCACTGTCTGTCAGTGGAGGCTCCACGTTGGATTAGCCTGTGTGTGTCTCCACAGTGGATCAGCCTGGGTGTAGCTCCACGCTGGCTCCTGGGTCAGCCTGTGTGTGTCTCCACAGTGGATCAGCCTGGGTGTAGCTCCACGCTGGCTCCTGGGTCAGCCTGTGTGTGTCTCCACAGTGGATCAGCCTGGGTGTAGCTCCACGCTGGCTCCTGGGTCAGCCTGTGTGTGGCTCGGAGGAAGCGGCTGCTCCGCCTCCTGCAGGCACAGGGAGCTGGCAGAGCCATCGGAAAGGTTTGGGAGATAAGGAGCTGTACACGTAGCAGGTAGGGAGGAGTATTGTAACATACCTGTTCTGGGATACAGGACAGATATCTGTTGTAAATGAGAGTTTTTGGTCACCAGCGTTTGTGGGGAAAATGTGGATAATACTACCTTGTGGTCAGAATCATAATGTGGCTGATTGTGCTCCATCCCTGTCCTTTTTATCCTGTCTTCTCTGTCTTGCTTTTATTCAAGCAAACATCAGAATTCTGAGTTCCTAAATTTACTGAGAACTTGAGAACTGTGATGGTTTTGGTGAATGACCATGTTGTTAAAAGGTTACATGGGTAGCTGAGTATTTTGTTCTGTGGTGGTTTTGTTAGGTTTTTTGTTTGTTTTTCCCAAATTGTAATTGAATTACCCTACTGACAATAGGTGGGGGGCAAAGATAGGAGCTGAAGTATTGGAATTGTGACATACTTTTCCAGCATTTCTTTAGTCATAAACGACCCTTCACTTCCAATGTTTTCCTTTTAAACTTAGCTCCCAAGTTAGTACCTTTCAGAAACCAGTGCTTTATTTTTTTCAAATGAGTTTATTCCTTTTTTTTCTCCTTCATTTAATGGACTTCTTGGTGAAAAACATTTTAATACAGTTATTGGAGAGTCTCATGCAATATTCTGATGGACCTCACCTACTAGCAAGATATTATGGTGATGTTTAAATGCTAAAGGTTCTCTTGCAAACCCCTTTTGTTTAAAATGGTGAGAGAGATAATTTAGCTGTCTAAACTGATGGAATTTCCAGTGTGGATTCATAGTGAGAAAACACTAATGAATAGTTATTATTGATTTTGAAACAGGATGTGTAGAGGATTTTCATCTCCCAGATGGAGCTGTGAGGAACAGGTCCCACTTAACTGGCCTACTCATATAGAAAAAGTAGTTCAACCTTTTAATATGAAGAGGTTTGGGCGGCTGTTTAGTTGCTTGCATTTTGTTGACCCCCCTTCCCTCTTCAGTTCAATACTGATTTCATAATAAGATGATTTCTACATTATTTTAAGATGATGTAGTTCAGTGTTTTTGAAATCCAAGTAGTTCTGAGATCTTGAGATGTGAAATCTTTTAGTTGTAGACATGCATTAGGGAGCCAAATTTGCTAGTGCTTGTTTAAGCAATGCTGATTTGATTTCCATAAATCAGTGTCAGAGACATTTCTTCTTTGGTGCTGTTGCCAGTTGCTGTCAAATAGGTCAAGTCCTGCATAGGCTCCCAGTTGGTAAGTTGTCACTGCCCACTTCTGAATACACTGTGAATTTAGGCAAACAATTCTAGACCTGGACAAGCACCATAAATATTGTAACACAGAGTTCCATATGGGTGGGATAGTCAATATATGAATCTGTCATCTTATTGTTGGGAGGTGGGGGAGGAAATGTGAAATACTTGTTTAGAAACAGATATTTCTTTAGTGGAGTGTCTTATTTAGAAATATGTTTCACAATAGTTAAAAATAATGCTAGAAGCTCCCCACATTAAATTGGAATGCAAATGTCTGATTATCTACCCCGAGTAGATGCAGGAATGTGAGTGTAGGGATGTGAATTTAGCATGTTTTTGTCATCCAGTCAGAGGTAAATGTCAGAAAGGCAGAAGGAGGGGTGGCAGTTGGGAATCAAACTGGTGTTACTGATAAAAACAAAATGATGGTTCTTCAGAAGGTGTCATATGCAATGGTGTCCCATCAGTCCCAGCTATATATGCATTTAACTTGAAGCATGTGAATATGTGAAACTTATTTTTTGTTTTAAGAAATCAATGTAGAATGAAGTAAATCAAACTTAAGTGGTTCTAATTGCTTCTTGTGGTCCTCTCTGGCTCACCTGATCCTGCCAGGAGTCAGCAGAATGCTCTTCATTAGGGACAGCTGCATTCTAGACTGTGGTACCAGCAGTTACCCATCAGGCTGAGGAAGGTGAGTCTTCCCCCTCTGTTTGGGACTTAAAAAACCACATCTGGACACCACATGCAGGTATGGATTCTCTGTTCCCAAGAAAGGCATTGATATACTGGAGGGCCACCAAGAACATCAGGAGGCTGGAGGACATGATAGGTTGAGAGAAATCTGGAGAACTAGAGGGTTTCTTAATCTGTACGAAGAGAGAGGGAAATCTTAGTATTGTCTTAAAACAGTCTAACAGGAGAGGATAGAGAAGGTGGAGATTGGTTCTTCTCAAAGATACACAGGGATAGGATGAAAAGAGGCAGATATAAGATGGGGTGTAGGAATTCCCAGAAAAAGCTTTTTCACAGTGTGGTTATTTAGGTGCTGACAAAGGGACCCAGAAGGGGCCATTGCATCTCTGTCCATGGAGATACTAAAACCGTAGATAGCAATTCCTTGATCTGATTGGACCTGCTTGGAGCAGGGGGCTGAACTAGGTGCCCTCCAGAGTTTTCTTCTGATCAAAAGTATTGTGTGATTTTTACCCTTTGGTGTTTAGTATATAGTACCCTTTTCTTCTTTAGCCAAGTGAAACCAAAACCCAGAGGGCTGGGAACCCGGAAGAGGCTGAAGCTCCTACAAAATGTTGGTTGAGTAGAAGGAGAGAGGAATTGTAACTGTGATAACTTCATAATTGCAGCCTTTCTGTTATTATTTCCGTTTGTTATGCTGGCAGAGAGGTTTGCGTGTCCATCTTAGTCAGCACAGCTCACTCTTGTGCTGAGTGCTGGAGAATAGTCCTGGAGATGGCTGGGGAAATCTTGGGAGGGGTGAGGAAGGAATGAAACAAGATGATGCCTTTTCACAGTGAAGAGTGTCAGGCATTGGAGCAGGTTGGCCAGAGAGGTTGTGCAGTTTCATTCTTTGGCATTTTTCAAGACTGAAACAGTCTTGTCTGACCTCCTTGCTGACCCTGCTTTGAGCAGAAGGTTAAACTACTTGAGGTCCCATCAAACCTGCATTATCCTATGATCCTAAGCAGTGGAAGGGGGAGAGTAACTCTTAGGACATGTGTAGAAAGGTCAGGTATATGTTGATGTATCAAATACTTAATTGATTTTAAGTTGGGGATACTTTGCTTTCATCAGTCTTGATTTTTTGTTTTTTCAGATGGATTTCAGTTTATATTCCAAGATCTTGTATTTCTTGGGTTGTAGAAACTTGAGATGCTTTTACTTCACCATTCATGCTGAAGACAACTTTGTAGTACGACACTATTACACAATGTCAGTTTTTACGTGTTAAGTCCATTCCTTAGTTCAAGGAAACTTAAACCTTTACTCTGATGAGTCAGGCATTTGTGAGTTAATTGAATATGGGTAGGCTGTGAAAAGTGACTGAAATATGAACAGCAATGTAAAAGTACTTTTTTCCCTGTGATTCTGCAGGTTTGCCTGGGTAACATGATGCCAGCTGAGCGCAAAAAAACAGCAAATATGGAAGAAAAGGAATCTCAGCTAAATAACAAAGAATTTAGTGAAAGGCGAGCGGTGAGCACCAGAGACAAGCCAAAAGAAGATGTCAAGGTTGGCATGAAGAGAGAGACTTTAAAGGTTCCTGAAGATAAAAAGAAGAAAATGGAAGAGGATAAAAGAAAGAAGGAAGACAAGGAGCGGAAGAAAAAAGAAGAGGATAAAGTAAAGGCAGAAGAGGAACAAAAGAAGAAAGAAGAAGAAGAAAAAAAGAAACTTGAAGAAGAGGAGAAAAAGAAACAGGAGGAGGAAGAGAAAAAGAAACAAGAAGAAGCAGCTGCTCAACTGAAGTAAGTTGGCTTTTAATGGTTTAATTGTGCCAGATGCTGTAGTTGTGCTGCCAGGATCGTGGGCAGAATTATAAAAGATGAACAGTTTGAGTTACTTTTAAAAAGTTGTATGTAGCGTTGTAGGTTTTATGTGGCTGTGTGAGTATGCTTTATGACTTCTACATAGTTTTGAGTTTTCTCTTGTAGTATCTGTTATTTTAGTCTCTAATATGGGGCTTTGATGGTGTTCTGCATATGATGACCATGTAATGCACAATTTTGCTTGAATAAATGTCATGGTTCAGCCCCAGTCGGCAACTCAGCCCCACACAGCCACTCACTGCCCACAACAGGATGGGGAAGAGAATCAGAAGAGTAAAAGTGAGAAAACGTGTGGGCTGACATAAAGACAGTTAAATAGATAAAGGAAAAGCTGTGTGTACAAGCAAAGCAAAACAAAGGATTCATTCCCCGCTTCCATGGGCAGGCAGGTGTTCAGCCATCCCCAGGGCAGCAGGACTCCATCAAATGTGACAGTGACTGGGGAAGACCAGAGTGTTCCATCACTCTGAGCATCCCTGCCCTTCCTTCTTCCCCCAGATTTGTATCTTGAATTGTGTGGTCTGGGATATCCCTTGGGTAATATGGGATCAGCTGTCCCAGCTGTGTCCCCTCCCAGCTCCTTGTGCACCCCCAGCCTCCTCTCTGGTGGGGTGGGGTGAGAAGCAGAAAAGACCTTGACTGTGTGTAAGCCCTGCCCAGCAATAATGAAAACATCCCTATTTATCAACACTGATTGCAGCACAAATCCAAACCAGCCCCAAACACTGTGAAGAAAATTAACTCTGTACCAGCCCAAACCAGCACAATGAAGAAGGAGTTTCTTTTAAGATGGAGATGTGTTAGCACCATAAAATTTTGAATACATACTCTAACAGGTCTGTGGATCATACCAGGAGCAAATCTGCTGTGAGGAATAAATGTACTTTCTTTTAATCAAACACAGACAACTGATATCTGAATGGCAAACTCTGAATATAACCTGGCAATTTAATATGTGATATTAGCAAGACAAGATTTCTTAATATGTTGTCCAAGGGTACTACAGTGCTGAAGGTTGCATGTTTAGACCAATGAAGCTAAGAATGTGAATGTTCTTGCATCTGAAATATGTCACTTTTAAGATTGAATCGATGTGATAGCCAAATTCTAGCTGGGACAGATATATTTCACCCATTTAACATTTTCAGTGTAATTTTAGTAGTCTGGAATAAAAGATTTCCCATAGCTGTATAATAGAGTGACCTGTTGAAAGGCTGTTGTCCTCTTCTAAAAGAGCTTCATCTCCAGCTGGAGTAAACTGAGTTTCATGTTTATATTTTTGAAGTCTGTTGGGATTAATACATTTGGCATAGAAATATTTGGGAATTCTTTTTTGTAACAAGTTGTACTTGCCTTTTGCATTACAAAAATTAAACAGAGTTTATGAAGCAGATGCTTCAGCTTTCTAGGATTAACTTGGTAAATATTTAAGAAGAGGGTATTAAAGGGAAATTGTGTTTAGAACTTCTGAAGGGTTTCCAACTATGGCCTTCTTCCCTTTGACCTGGTACTGTGCAAGTAACAAAACATTTAGTTCTGTAACAAAAATGACTAATTTTTATGTCTCTTAGGGAAAAAGAGGAAGCACATCAGCTCCATCAGGAGGCTTGGGAGCGCCATCAGGCAAGGAAGGAGCTCCGCAGCAAAAACCAGAACGCGCCAGACAATCGTCCCGAGGAAAACTTCTTCAGCAGGCTGGATTCCAGTCTGAAGAAGAACACTGCTTTTGTTAAGAAGCTAAAAACCATCACAGAGCAGCAAAGGGACTCCTTGTCCCATGACTTTAACAGCCTGAATTTAAGCAAATACATTGCAGAAGCAGTAGCTTCTATTGTGGAGGCCAAACTGAAAATCTCGGATGTGAACTGCGCTGTGCACTTGTGCTCCCTCTTCCACCAGCGATACGCTGATTTTGCTCCCTCCTTACTTCAGGCTTGGAAAAAACATTTTGAGGCAAGGAAAGAAGAGAAAACTCCCAACATTACCAAGTTAAGAACTGATCTGCGTTTCATTGCAGAATTGACAATAGTTGGGATTTTCACTGACAAGGAAGGTCTGTCTTTAATCTATGAGCAGCTTAAAAATATTATTAACGCTGACCGGGAATCCCACACTCATGTTTCTGTGGTTATCAGCTTTTGTCGGCACTGTGGAGATGACATTGCTGGTTTGGTACCAAGGAAAGTAAAAACTGTTGCAGAGAAGTTTAACTTGAGCTTTCCTCCTAGTGAGATAATTAGCCCAGAGAAACAACAGCCTTTCCAGAATTTGTTGAAGGAATATTTTACGTCTTTGACCAAACACCTGAAAAGGGACCACAGGGAGCTACAAAATATTGAAAGACAAAACAGGTGACACTTGAATATTGCTTTTTATTTATGAAGTTAAAAATAGTTTATTTATTAAATGCCTAGATTTCTTGCAGTATTTATAAACCAAGTCTGTTAGCAGTGTGTAGAAGATAAGTGTGTTCTGCACTCTATCTAAAATAAGTTCTAAATTTGATCTAAATACTTAAAAAGCAAAGACCAAACAGACTCTTTGAATATCTTTAAAAAAAGGGAGGTTGACCTTTAGCTTTAATTCTTTTTATTTCCTTATCAGTGTGAGAGCAATGCTGCTTTCCCAGCTGGTACTGTCCTTTTCCAGTTGGCACAATCTGGTTTCTCCCTTTCCACCCCCATGTATCTAATGGAGCATATGCCACAATGGCTTGGCTTTTTTACTTTTTTAGTGTACCAGCATGGAGGGAAAATTAGTTTAGATTAACAAGGTAGCCATTACACTTCAAGGTGGGCAAATTTTATATTACTATATTAAAATAGAGGGCGTAGAGAATTTGACTCAAATCCTCTTAAATGTCTGTATGTAATACTAGTATTGCAGGGATATACACACCTTTGGGATCAACTTTCTACCATGTTCACATTGTGTAATAATTGTTTTCTTTGAGGCATCCTGAATTCTAATTATTGGAGCCAGCCTAAACCTAGCTGCTGGTCTTAAAACAGAGTCATTCTTAAATCCTTTTGGAGACATTTCAGGCAGATAGAAATGAAGGTGTTCCTGGGTGTAGACACAGTTCCAACTAAAAGGCTAGACAAGAGTCCAGAGTCATATGTGTGCTTGGAATACATTAAAATTTCATGTTCCCAAACCAAGGATCATTGTGCTGGATTTTGTGCTGCAGTCCTATCTGGTCTCAGTCAGCCAAGTGTTGTATTTCACAGGACTGTAAACTGACTTCTGAGGTACTGTTATTTCTACAAGTACCTTATTAGTTTAAAGTGCGTTATTGACTTAGTTATTTTTTTAAGGTTGACTAATATGAACCTCTGATTATCACAATTGTAGTTGATTCTGGGCACATTGATTCTGGCTGGCATTTCAGTGAGTGAGTGTTATAAAGCCTGTAGGATAAGAAATAAAGCAAATTTCCAAGAGGTATGAAGTATGTTAAGAAACCAAGAAGGAAGAATGTAAGTGATCTGGGAGAGGGAAATATACTTTAATATTTACTTGTATAACTGGGTAAAAAAGACTTGATAGAGCTCTGAGGAGCCTGGTCTGATCACTGAGCCTGCTTTGAGTAGATCAGACAAGGGACCTCTTTGTGCACCTCCCCATCTGAATTATCCCTGTGAGCTTGGGTGCAAGTGAACTTTCTTTTGGGAAAGGAATGTGAAGAAGTATTATTTATCACTGGGTTAAGAGAACTCTTATTGTTTACCCCTCTGAACTTCAAGGTGTTCATTTTAACTCCTTAGTAAAAGTTTAGAAATAGGTTTTATCGAAGGAATAAGATATCCAAAAACTTCTGTACCAAATTTTATTTCCTAATAATGTGTCAGTAACAGATTCTTGGCTTTTGCACACTATGGAAGTGCAAGGTGTGAGGCAAGACAGACATTTGCCTAGTAAAAAGTCTGTGAATACTTCCTAAACTGTGGATTGGGGAAAGTGATTGTGCAACTGGTTGCTTCCTTGCTTTTGTATCTTTTTCTGTGGGTGGATGAGGTTTTTTGGGGTATTTTTGTTTGGTTGTTGTTTTCTTTTGTTTTAAAAAAGCAACCAATAATCCTATTGAATAACAGTTCTCTGTGTATTAAAAATTTGATCCATTTTGCTGATAGCAACCGTTTTTATTCACACTGTTATTCCGGAATCAATGAAGTGAACAGGGACTGAACTGTTCTCTCGTGTGCATCAAGTGTGTCATGTGTTTAGGTTATGATATTTTGTCAGGTAAATAACTCATAAATTTATCTGTGTCAGGAGAGTGACTGGAATAAGCTGTACAGGTTGGTTGACTTAATTGAAAATTAATACTCTAAATTAGCAGTGCTTTAGTACTGTGTTACCTGTGAATCATTTAGGTCAAATGAAAGCATTAGTATACACAAGGGTTTCTGGATAAGTGGATAATTAAGAAAACCACCTTGGGTTATGCTTTGACAGTAGAGCCTGGTGGTTATTTGGTTACACAGCTGAAGGCACAGCTGAACATGTCAGGCTGTGTCATTGGGAGGAAACAACTTAATTTCCAAATTCTGGAGAGAGTTTCCAAAAATGAGTTGTAGGTGTGGAAGAAACTGCTTTTGTCTGAATTAGGGGTGTTTTTAAGATGTACTGAACTTGCTTTGTAGTGCTTTTGAAGAGTCATGAAGTGAGACAAGTGCTGTGTGCTGTACTTTAAATTGCATTCAGAAAAGAACTGTGCTTTTTAAAGTTTGCTTTGTGGGCTTTAGCATCCTTGAATTTGTTAACACTTATCTTCTGGGGACTGAAACTGGGAACTGAAACTCTTGTACTCTTGTTACAGCACTTTGCTTTTTTGGGTTTTTAATAATAGCACAGAGTTTCAGTGCTCATGTTTATAAGGCTGCTGGTATATTTTAAACTTTAAAATATGTGCATAATGGGCAGCNGGGTATGATTGGGTAAAGGGGAAGGACTCCGCCTTCAGAGCTTAACAATAGGAGGGGCTAAGGGAGTGGTCTACCCGATATGGCAAGGCTTACGTGCCGTTGCCACGGGCGACCAAGGAGCCAATGGTAGCTGTACCCGAGCCCGGGAAACAGCTGACCAATGGGGAACTGTAGCTGAGGGAGAAAATAGAGGGAGAACTGGGGTACAACCAATAGGAACATTTGGAATAATGACAACTGTGTGACTATTCTAATACAACGCGTTAACTAACTCTAATCACAACATTAACGTTGGCATCTTCTCTCTGAAGGCAAATCTTGGGCTTCAAGTCTCTCACACTCCTGTCTCCTCTTCTGTCTTGATCTCTGCCGGGGTTCTGCTTCTCCGCCACATAACGTACGAGTCCCTGACTCCCACATATATTTGGTTAAATCACTGAATGTTCTTGGCATTTTTGGTCAGAATATCAAGATGGCCTTAATTGTAGTTTGGAAAGAAAATAGAGTTGAGTGCCTGTATTCCTGAAACTGCTTTACTGTGCACTTTTAAGCAGTGATTGTTCCTTCAAATGCAAGCTGCTTTTGACAAGAGATCTCAATTTTTAAAATGATAATTTAAAAAAGGATGAGTAGTTTCACAAAAGAAAACAAAGAGCAACTGAAAAGGAGCAACAAATGTAACTGCTCTTAATTTGGATCAATAGTCTTGAAATAATTTGGTTTGTTGGAAAGTCAGTGGGCTGCTTTTAACATAAATTATATTTTTTTTGAGCCTCCTGGTGATGATAGGCCATGTAATCATTTAAGCAATATGGAAATGGATTGTTATAGGTGCAAAGCAACTTTTATCCATCTTTCCTGTTTTTTCATAGTGCAGGACTGTTACAGCATAATCATGGGAGGAAGCAGACTGGCCTCTCTTTCTGGACCTTGCAGCTAGAGCTTATGGGTCTGTACTGTCCTCAGTGGGATTGAAGCTGGAAATTCAGTGTGCTTTGGAAAAATAATAGCATTGCTCAAATTTTTGCAGTGTAAACTAGAATTCTCACAGTTCCCTTGAGGAGGGCAGATTAACTCTGCTCGGAGGAATTCCTAGTGGTTCAGCACAGCTCAAACACACTCTAAAGGAAAAAGGGTTGTCTTACTGTAACTTTGGTTTTTGTAGGCGCATTCTGCACTCCAAGGGAGAGCTGAGTGAAGATCGACACAAGCAATATGAGGAATTTGCAATGTCCTATCAGAAGCTGTTGGCAAATTCTCAGTCTCTGGCTGATCTTTTGGATGAAAACATGCCTGACCTTCCCCAAGAGAAACCAACGCCTGAGGGTAAGCCACATTCTAGAGCAAGTAAACAGAGTGCTGGGCTTGGCTTGAATGTGATGGGAAAACTCACCAAACCCTCCTCCTCGTCATGTGTGTTTCTACTGGTTTTGTTTCATTTAGGCTTTCCCCTGAGGGATATCAGTGAATGCATAGTACTTTGGGGTTTTAATTGAAGTAATTAAGCCTAACGTGTAACCATAACTACTGTATGTGCTGTGTAGTTATGGTGACTTAAGTTTTACCTCTTTAGATTTGTTTCAGGTAAATTAGTAATAAATGGAAAATTAAAAATGTTTTTAACCTGACCCTTTTCATTCAATATCATGCAGTTTTTAATATTTAAAAACTGTTAAGAGTTTTAAAAGCTGATGTTGTTCAAAAATAGATTTGAAGTCTATTTTTGGCTCATGATGTTATGAGCAGGAACATATTGTTAAGCCAGAGAAGTCACTAGGTGTGGCTGCCTGACCTGCTGAGCAGAAGCACAGCTTTGAGCTGACACAGCTGTTCAGTGCCTTGAAAATCTGAGATTAATTGAAACGTTGTTGAAATCATGAGTGTACTTTTGCCTGAAATGATCATTAGCTTAAAAAAGCTGTGTTTCTTGAATGCCTCTAAATTGAAAATTATTCTTTCTAAACTTCATTCTTAAAATTCAGTGGGGTAGTAGTTCATCATACTCAAAGTGATTACTTTTAATGCTAATGTCAGTAAAGTCTTTTATAACTTTTCTTTCTAATACCACATAATGTGCTGCTTGATTTTACTTGATTCGACTTTCACTCTTATGCTGTCTGTATTTTCAAAAAAAATCAAATTTGCAATTTTAAGATAGCTTCTTGATGTATCTAATTTTAAGGTGGAATTGTTAAAAGCATGTTAAAGTATACATTGCAATATTTAGGTGAAAACACTGGTAATAATAAATAGGTTAACATTTCTAAAAGGATTTTTTTAGTCTTTAGGGAGCCTCCCTGTAGAAGATCATAAATTTGTGTAAATAATTTTCTTATGTTTTCACTGTTTTTGCAGAACATGGACCTGGTATTGATATTTTCACACCAGGAAAGCCTGGAGAATATGACCTGGAGGGGGGTATCTGGGAAGATGAAGATGCTAGAAACTTCTATGAGAATCTCATTGACTTGAAGGCTTTTGTACCAGCAATTTTGTTTAAAGATAATGAAAAATATTCCCAGAACAAGGATTCCAGCAAAGATGAATCAAGAGGTAGGATGCTTAGATGAGTATTTAACATATCTTGTACAACAGCTGTACAAATTTGATAGGAATAATGAGTCTCTAATGAAATCATTTCTGGTGATCAGGACAGTACACCAGTTTGGATGAATTTTTAGGGAATAAGCTATGTGGGATAGGGATTATATCTGGGTATAGTATTTAAGGAAGAAAAAAGTAAATGCATTTTAATATTGATCTAATTGTAAATTTAAAATAATTGGAGGTTAACCAGTGTGTGTAAATCCCAACTTTTCTGTGAGAAATCGAGAGTTTTCCTTCTTTGAAAGATGGTAGTGCTTATTTTTTCCACTGCTATTTTTTCCCTAACTGTTAATGGGAACTGACTTTCTTGGTATAAAATTCCAGTAGACTACAAGGCCTGAGTGGTTCTTCTGACCCAACCCTCTGTTCCCAGCCAGGCACTGGCTTTAGTTATTGTTGGTTTGAATGGGATAAAAATTTGGCATCACTGGCTCAAAGTGTAACAGAAGAGGTACATTTGCATAGCTATGAGATTTCCTTGCAGGGATCTTTAACTATTTGGAGCTACTTGCCCAGGGAGACTGGAATCTCTGTCTAAAGATACTTCTCAAAAGAACTGGAAAAATACCTGAGAAGTGTCATGTGAATGGTGTTCATCCACTTTGAGCAGAAGGTTGAACTGGAGACTTCACCCATATCCACTCCAGATTACTTTTGTCTGTTGATTCTAAATGGGTTGTTTGTTTCGTGAGTCTGTGTTTCCAAATGATGTGTGCACTGTTCAGAAGTTGTGTCACATTTTTCTTCGAAAAGTTTAAGTATTTTAACCAAGTTATTTGCCTTGAATTTTTTTTAGTGAAGAATAGTCTACAAATGAGTGTTTGAAAGAGGCCTGAAAGAATAGCAAAATATGTTAGGTACTAATCTCTTGGAAGAATGCTCTATCCTGGACCAGTGTTGTGGTCCAATAAAAACACTAACTGTTCCTTTCTAAATCTTTGTCTAGAGATTCATAGATTGTTTTCAAAGAAAATAGTTTTTATTTGAACTCCTACATAGCACATTATTTCTTCAACACCTTTCTCTGTTTCTGCCTTTTACTTTGTTCTTCATCTGGGTAAAACACTTTCTTTTTACCTTGCTTTGTCAATTTTGTTACCAGCTGAGCTATGAAGAATATGCAGTGAAAACATGAAATTAGTATTTTTATCTTTGAAACTGGCTCTTTCTGAATAATGTCTGTGATGCTCATTTACTAAAGAATGCTGGTTTTCTGTCTGACCTTCCCAATATGCAAGTTGGGTTATTTTGCTTGCACTTTCCATGTGATGGCCTGGCAATCCTTAACAGGCCCACTGTAGGTAAATGTTTGCAGCTTTCGAGGCATGGGTAAAACTGTGTGAAGGATATCAAACCACTGAAACCTAACACATGAGACAGCATAGTCTTAAGAGGTAGATATACTTTGCCCCATTTCTTTCTAATAAGATGAAGACACTAGAGAGGTGTAGGTTTAGCAGTATGATTATTCTTCTTGTACTCTTTTCATTACTGTGTATATTTAACAATATAATGCTCCTACTTAACTTTTACATAGATTCAAAAGATGCCAAAGATAATAAGGAAGCACCTGGGAGCGAGGATCTGGAGTTGGAGCTGGAAAACCTGGATATTAATGATGATCCACTGGAGTTGGACTGTGGAGATGAGGCTGAAGACCTAACAAAGAAGCTTCTTGATGAACAAGGTAAAAATAACTGGTTTTAAGAATTCTTTTTTCCTTCTGATTTGTTTTTTTGAGCTTGATGATATTCAATTTGTGTATTTGTAGAGTGCATTCAGGGTGAACGATTGCTTGGTTTATTTATTTATTTATGAAACTGGTGGCTAGAAACTGCTAGGATTGTGGTCAAAAATATTTTTGTAACAAGTCATTCAGATACAACTGGAAAGTATTATAAAGAGGTTTATGTAGTAGAAGTTACTGATTCCCTCATACGGCTTTTAAAAATAATCAAATATAAAGGCAGTTGCCTGAGAAGTGACTACAAAGAGGTTTGTAGACTTTGGTGCATAAATGATTTTTCTCATCAAATACTTTGGGCCCTAATAAAATATTTTCTGGTTTTGACTTCTCTTGAAATCTAAGATTCAGCTCTGCCTTTCTGTTTGTTAATTGTTAAAGATTTTTCTTGTGATGTTATATCTTTACATAGCAGAATTTAGGACTTCTAGCCTCTCATGTGCTAAGAGCTGCAAACAGCACCTCTGAAAATCCAGCTGTGTTAGTTTTACTAGGGGAAAAAGCAGCACAATGTTTCTTAAGATTTTTTTCTTACAAATTATAGAGTTTCTGTTCAGGATTGCTGAATAGGGAGAAACAAGACAGATTCATAGAGGAGCAAGTGAGGTGCTTTCTTTGAGGCCAGTTTGTAAGACACATCAGGTTTGCTGCTTTGGATTGCCAAGGACCAGTGTTTCATTTCTGAAACAGGAAACTGTCTAAAATGTGAAAAAAGAAATAAATCACATCTGGAGTCACTGGCTAGAGGTTCTGTGGCTTAAAACTGAAAATCCTACCTGATCTAGTGAATTTATAATTTAATCTTCATAGAATGGCTTGAGTTGGAAAGGACCTTAGAGATCATCTAGTTCCAACCCCCTGCCACGAGCAGGGACACTTTCCACTGATCATCTTCCTGGCCTTCCTCTGGACACTCTCCAGCAGGTCTCTGTTGTTTTTTGTTGTGCTGAGGGCTGGATGCTCCAGTACCTTGACCATACCACACAGCTTGTTGTCCTTGGCAAACTTCCTTAGAGTGCACTCAATCCCGGGGTCCCAGAAAGAGTTAAAGAGCACCAGTCCCAGTCCCAGCCCCTGAGGAATGCCAGTTGTCACTGATCTCCACCTGGACATTGTTAAAGAGCAGAAATTAAAAAGACATCTAAAAATATTAAGCAATATTTTTTGGACTTGTGGGACGTGGATTCTGAACACATTCTCAGAGAGGCTTTGATTGAACAAGGTGTTTAACATTGTGCTGAGGTGCTGTGCAGGGAAGGGGATCCAGCCAACAGTCTGCTCCTGCTGTTGGTTTGTGCCACCTGAATGAGAGGGGTCCTGCATGATCAAATTCCTGACAGAAACTCACCTCTCAGAATTGCTGCCAGCTTGACGAAGGCACTTCTCTTACCCCGCTGCATGGGTGGTACTAGACAAGGTCTGCTGAAGCTTTCAGGCAGAGGAGAGTTTCTAGGAGAGAGCCCTCTGCAAGGCTGCAGTTTTGTGAAAATTAAACTGATGGAACAGTAAGGGAGTCAGGGCTTTCTCAGGGAGTGTGTGCGTAGGGGGAGCAGAAAGCAAATAGCTTGTTGCTGAAGTGGGAGATTGTTTGGTACCAATTTTTGCAGGAAATTGCTTCACTAAGTCTTTAATGTCTTCTGATCCTTTCTCAGTTCTGATCCCTGAAAACTGCAGGATTGCCTGCATTTCTGGTTAAATATAAAGGTGTTTAAAAAGGATAAAGACTATTTCTTTCTACACTGACCATACTGCATTACTCAGTTTTCACCAAGACAGACTACTAATAGTCTCACCACAATTGTTACATATTACTACTTGTAGTAAATTTTCAAAAAGAGTCAATGTAATTTTAAAATGGGGTGATGATTAAGGACTGGAATGCAAGAGGATCAATGTGAAATGCAAGAAATGGACTAATTTTTTGCATGAATTGCATACTTTGTCTTAGATAAGGGAGCCCTGACCAGTTTCATTTCTTGTCAGGATAAAATTTTCTGTCTTAAGTTCCAGACTTGCTTCAGGTACTGCAAAAGAGCCTTTCCACTTGGAAAGGATCCACATACTGTGGTGAGAAAATACAATGTGAGAGTATCTGTAGCCCTCCAGTGGAGGAGAGGACCAGTGAAAGATGAGATAAATTTGGGGGACTGTTGAAATTGTGCAAGGCCTCTTGAAAGAGTGTCTTGAAAAGCGACTGAATTATCAGAGACTTATTTTTTTAATTTAAAGGACACCGAGTCAGTTTCAGTAGGAGGTTGAGGTGAGACAACTAATTGCTGTAAGGGAAAAGGAAGGAGACAGGAAGGTGTAGCTATAAATATTTAAATGGAAAAAAGCATTAAACCAAGATCTGCAAATTGCTGTGTTTGAACTGTTCCATGTTAGTGAACTCTGCGTATATGGGTGATGAGAGAGTCAGGGTTCAATTAAACATTTAAGACTTCATGGACCTCTTGTCTGAGTGCCTGGAACATCTTCCTTTTCTTCTTTTTACTCCTTCCTTAATGAATTCTTGTCTCTTGTTCTTCTGCCTTGTAGTTGCCTGTGCTAGAGAGGAGGGGATGTTGTCTGACTTGATCTCTGACACCTTTAGGACTGGTGGCTGGCAGAGCTGGCAGAGTTCCTTGGAGCAATTCTTAGTGTTTCTCTACCTGAGCTCAACCCCTGCCCCCAAAACCAAGAGAAAAAGCCCTACAGTGTAACATCTTTGTTATCTCTTCCTTGCAGTAACTTGAAAAGGAGCTTGAGGCTTCCAAGATAAGAGTTTGTGTTACTGTACAGCTTGTAAATACAAAGTGACTTCACCGCATGTTGGGTGTTTTGTAGTTTACTTGTGTGTGATTACCACACCACCACCATATTCTCCTCTATGAGGTCTGTCTGTCTCCATTTTGCTTTCAGACACCTCTCAGGTATTCTTGTTACCCTGAGCATCCTCAAAGTGAAAGAAAACCAAACTTTTATTAGGCTCCCTTGTCAGGGAGCAATGTTCTATTGTGTTCCTTTGGCCAAGGAAGGGTTCTTCCCAAGTGTTGATGTTATAACTTGTGTTACAGAGCAAACTAAACTCTTCTCTAGGACTTAATAAAATCTGGAAAATTTCTGAAGCACACCACAAGTTTTACAATTAGAAGGTAACTGTAGGGGAATTGGTCTGGTGAGGTCTTAGTTGATGTCAGAATTTTGTATTCACCTTCTATCTTATTTTTTTTAATCTGTGGGTGAAGATTTATCAACTGTTACAAATGCACTGGGTTTGGGGAATGTGATGGTAAATCCTTATATCTCATAGCTTAAAGGTGTCTTGTTTATCTCATTCCATTAGAACAAGAGGATGAAGAAGCAAGTACTGGATCTCATTTAAAGCTGATAGTAGATGCTTTCCTTCAGCAGCTTCCAAATTGTGTCAACAGAGACCTCATAGACAAGGTACAGTCAAAGTTTTAAGTTTTTCCACTCTTAAAAACCATAATGCTGTATCAGATAGTTTGGAAATAAGGATTTGAAGCTTTGGAGTCTGGCAAAGCTGAATTAATTTTTAATCAGTCTGTATTCCATGTTTTTTGACTATGTCAGCTCCATACAAACCAGAAAATTTTTCTTTATGGTTGTTTTTAAAGCAGCTGCATGTAGTAGGAATAGCTCCGTAAAAGCCACCTCTGAAAAACATTTTCTGTTACTTTGGATAAAACCCACTGCATTGACTTGTCTTTTTGTAGGCAGCAATGGATTTCTGCATGAATATGAATACAAAAGCCAACAGAAGGAAACTTGTACGAGCACTTTTCATAGTTCCTAGACAAAGGTAAGTACTGAAGGGGAACGAGCTGGATCCACCCGTTCATTAGGTAACCTAACATACTTATGGATTTTTTTAAAATCAATGCATTTTCTGAGTTGCATTTGCTTAGTTCTGATGTACACTTCTGGAATGGCTTATTCTGGAACACCAAGGAAATATTTAGTATCAATGATCAAGCAATTCACTGCACTATTTGCCAAAAGTTAGTTTTGAATAATTACTTTCTTTTTTCCCCGGAACTTGGTATTTATAGCAGATCATTTCATCAGTTTTAACCAAGAAAACAACAGCAAAACCTACATTCTACAAAAAAGTGAGGATATATTTCATGCAGGACAACTTGCACTCTTCAATGTAACAACCTGTGGAGAGTTCAGAGCACAGTGTACTATTTAGGAAGGGGGATTTCTTGTGATATGTTAATTCTGCTATAGTACATAGCCTTTATAATAGCCTTGTGTCTTCTGGAACCGGCAGTTCTAGGCCAGCCAATTTGAACCTCTTTTGTCCGTGTGCATCTGTCTACACAGATTTTTTGCTGTTTCTCCTTGTCTCTCTTTGTGTGAGTTTCCGGCACTTACAGGAAGGGCCCTGCTTCCAAACAGTCGGAAATACTAAAACATTGAATTCATTGCTAGAATAATACATTTCTCTGGTAAACTTGTGCCTTAAATAGGTGAAACTATGAAGAAGTCACTTTTCTTGCTCCACCTTGCCCTGCTTCTCATGAGAAGTTGTTTTGATGCTGCTTTTAGTTTAAAGTGTTCCATGATCATGTTGGAATTCCTGTTGGAGTTCACACTGCTTTGATTCCATTCCCTTTTAACATTGGGGGAAAAAAACATACCTCGAGTGTCTGTTTTGTCTCAACACTTGTGTAGACTACTGCTCTGACTAAACAGACTTTGATGTTTGGCTTTCCTTGCGTTTAATCACGGCTTACACTGTCTTTTCAGTCTTAATTCGAGCCTATTCCTACACCCATCTGCAGTGAGCATCTGCTGTGCTAATAACCCTTAGCCGTGTGCAAACCAGTGGTTTGTTTGCTGATTTGAGCCCTTAACCTGACTCTGCACTGAAACTGGTTTTTGCAATTAGAAGTACATGTAATCTTCCATTCTCTTCTGTATTCTTGTCTCTAAAAATTATGAGCTTGACGCCTCAGTCTTTGGAGACTTTTTGATAGAGGCCTCATTGTGCCTGAATTATGAATTACTGACAGAGGAGACAGGCAATTGAATGTCTTCTGTTTTAGAAGTAAAAAGGTGCTCTTCAGCCCAAATATAAGTTGCAGAAGAGGTAACATTTCTGTTTGTCAGCCTCTGATACTCATGAAATACATCAAAACATGATGTGAGAAGAACTTCTTTTTCGCAGCCTAGCACATCTATAAGAATGGGACTCAGCAGGATCACTTAGACTCTTGTCTTCAGCTCTACAGTAATAGAGAATTTCCCATGTTTGCAAAATGGAAGTGGCTTGTTGGCTGGCCTGTGACCATACAGCAATGTTTGTACCACTGCCCTGTATTTCTTCCTGGGACTGTAGATTCCAGATTGCTCAAATGGATCGTGAACTCGTGGAACCTCTTTGAAAATCCATTATTTTCTTTGCATAATCTGCTGAAGTGTGTGACATGATAATGACCTGGAGGAACTTGTAAGCATTGTGCACACCAAAAGGAGCTGCTTTCAAACAAGATCAGCATGATGGCCTGTAAATTCAGCAATGTGGTTTCACAGATGGCATGAAAGGAAAAGTTAAATTCCTGATATATTGTGCAAATAAAGAAAGTGTCTTTGATCAGCCTGTCCTATGAACACAGTTAAGTTCCTAGAAACCTGTGTGGTATCTACATTGCCACTGATTTATTGTATTCCCCATGGTAGTTCCATTATGCTACAAATTTATTATAAAAATAATAATTTCAAAAGATTAACCTTTCTGTAGGAACTCAGTAGACTAGAGTAGATGGCGGGGTTGGCTCCAGTAGCTGCTGTTTCGTGACAGTTCTGCTCTGTAATGGTTGGGAAACACTAACATTCCATGTGCACTTCTTTTTTGATACCTTTTCCTTCTGTCTGCTCTGAGACCTGCTGGACTAATGACTAATGCAGCTTCCAAATGTGAGATCTGAAGTTCAGTTGTAGGTATCTGCATGTTCTTTTGCCTGCATTAGTGATCCAGTCTCTGGGCTACTTAGCAGGAGAAACAGGATGTTGACTGAGCTGCTTGTTCTGGACCACAAGCAGTTGCAATGTAAATACCAGCTGAATTTCCCATAGACGCAGAGGATTTGAAAGGACAATGTATCCTAATATTTAAGTTACTGTACTACTGCAGTTGGTAAAGGAGCATTCCGCTGTCTGTCGTGAAATCAACATTTATAGACCCTTTTGCTGTAGAAAGCTCTCTATATTCTGTAACATATTCCCTGGAGGCTCTGTGTGCTGTGCATTAGCAGTGGTTGAGCTCAGTGGACCTCTTCCCTGAGCCACGGGGCTATGTCTTGTCTTTCCATTATTGTTGCTCCATACTAGTTTTGACTAATTCCAGGTATTTCTACAATATCCCCCCAAGATACTGTGGGAGAAGAAAGCTTGTTACAGTTGTGTTTTTGAGCAGGGTTTTTTTGTGAAAGGTTCAGAGGAACAGTGTCCTCATAAGGTACAGATAAAGAAGTGTGTTTTTCAAAAGCACTGAGATTCCAAGCATATTAGATAATGCTGTCTAAGTCTAGCTGTTTTGTTGGCAGCCACAATGAGATATTCCAATAACAGAATAAATTCTGTTTCTTCTCTTGAGATCACTTTTGGGAAATATGCAGACACGATGCTTTTACTAAGGAAGGGTAAAAGTGGTTTTGTGTTAGAGGAGCAATGCAGACACTGTGAAGTCCAGGTCATTATGTGGTGTTGCCAGGGAGCTTTTCTGTTCCCACCAGGGCTGCTTAGATTGGGACAAATCAGGATTCTTCAAGACAGAAAACTTAATTTGATAAAAAAGGCCATTTCTTCCTCAGCTTGCTGTAGATCAGTTAGAATACACCATCTTTGCCCTGCTCTCTTGAATAGTGATGAATGGGTTGCATTTACATTTTCAGCTGTGATTTGAACCTCCAAGCCAACAGAACAGAAAGCCTTTTAAAAAGATTTTTCAATGCTAGCATCCAAGTGGCTTTCAGACTTGCACTGGAGGATTGATTTAAAATTAAATATTAGCCTTTTAATTCAGGACTACAGGGAGTGACTTAACCCATACTGCTCATAGCCTTAGGGTTTTTATGTGTAATTCTTTGCTGTCTACCTGAGTTCTCTTCTTGTACAAATAGATATAATTATTTAGGCTTAACTGCATACTCAATTTTGTTGAATTTTTTTAAACTTTAGTGCGAGAAGTTTGAAATCACTTTTTAGGCCTTAAATTCTAAACTATTCTACAAAATGCTAAGCAGTAAAGAGGGGCTGTTGTGGCTTCTGATATTTTTTTTATTTTCCCATCTATGCTGATCTGTGAAAGCTGCAAGTTTGCTAACCAAGAGATCATTTGTTGCTGTGGAAATTATCAGCATTGTTCGTAGTTCTGAATTCAGAAGTTAGCTGCTTCTTAAGGGTTAAATGGTTCTGCACATTTTAACTCCCAAGCTGTAAACCTGCTGTGTGTCTCCCTTCTTGTCCAACTGAACTTGACTTACCAGTGTCTCACTGGCCGGTCTCAGTTGAGGATAAAATCGAGGGACGTGCTTGAGATCAAGGAGTTTATGCCAAGGCAAAGAAGTAAAAAGTGCTTCTCTGGGAGCTTTCCCATTCCACGACATCCTTCTCTTCCCAGGAAACAGTGTGGGTGCCACTTTGTACCTGTTCAGACACTCTGAATACACTGCTTTTATCTGGATTATGATTATGCTGGTGAGCAGGAGTTCTTGCTCCAGTGTTTCACTCTTTGCACTTTTTCTAAAAATCCCAGAAACTAGGAAATGTACCAAACACTCTTTCACTCTTTCTGGGTGTGAAATGTTGGATGCATCCATTTTAGAAATGTTGTTAAGACTTTAATTGGAGAAAGGTTTTGGGTTGTTTTTTGTTTGGGTTTTTTAAAATAAACAAATATTTTAAATTCAACAAAGAAGGGCTCTTATATATTTCCCTGAAGTGCAGTTCCTGTGATTATGAGATTCAGAGCTGACTAGATTTCAGTCCAAGGTCTGTGGTTAAACTGACAATGGTCAGAAAAAGTGATTTTTTTTATTCTGGTGGTCTAAATTCAGGGTGCTTAACATGGACTTGGGAGAATAACTGACTCATCCCTGATGCCGGATCTTGCTTCATAATGTACAAGAGCAGGAAGAGAAGACAGTGCTGTGGGGTTTTTTCTACCTGATTTCTTCCCCTCTTCTCAGGAGAAAGAAATGCTTTTGGAGAAACGCACTACAAGTACCAGTAGATGGTGCTACTGATACTGCAATGTCCCCACTGCTGAACTCAAATTTTGGTCTCCTCTGAGAGGAAAGTGATTCAGTCTCTGATTGCCAATTTCAGAGTAATTGACCCAAGGCTTTTCCTTATTATATTTCACCTATTTAGAAATGCCCAGACTTAGTATAGTTCCCCATAAAGAGACTTTTTGTATCCTGCAAGGGAATAACAACAATGTGCTCTAAGACTTTAATTTTCCCTCGGGTACGTTCAGTTTACAGAGATGAAATTATTAGCTCTCAGCAAGCAGGTACTTGTTCAGACCAGAATAAAACTTTCTGGTGTTTATCTTAAAAGAGATGCCATACAGAAACCCCCTCAGTTAGAATACACCCCCTCAGTTCAACCACAGCCCTTTTTGAGTTTGACTTTTGGATCTGTGTGTGAAGTAATGAGACTTTCACTTCTCTCAAAGTTAATGGCTAAATGCTTCATAACATGGTGGTAATTTGCTGTGGGTAGTCAGCCTTGACAAGCTTCAAAAATGTAAATACTGCTTCGGTTATTGATTAACAAAAGAGATAAAAATGGTTAAATAGGTAACTGAGGCCCCTGCAATGTTTCACCAGGAGTTTTATGTGTTATCAGGAGGCTGCTCAGCTGTGCCTCTTTCAAGGAGTATGTTCTGATGCTTCTAATCCCCAATTTAATACATAATTATCTCTTTTTCTGCAAGTGGATCTTAAAGATCTTGGAAATGTGCTCTAGTGACATAGAAGTAGAAAGGAGAAGGGAGGCAGTCATGGATGCTTTGTTTTGGGGATTTGGTCTTGATGCTTTTCCAGTTTTACTTTGTGCCAGGACAAGCTCTCTCTATTGACTGTGCTGCTGGATTTTTTTGTCAGCATTTTCTTTATTTTCTTTTCATTTCCCTTTCGTTAGCAGTAGGGAAAGCCTTAATCCTTCCTAAAGAGTAAACTCAAGATCCTTTTTTCACTTACAGGCAATTCCTCACTTGAAGCATGAAAATCTAGAATGTTTCTCTCTGTTTAAAAACTTAGCTTGTTTTACAGTTCATCTGTTTACTGCATTAACTTAACAAGCTGAAAATAAACCTAAAATACTTCCTTCAGCTTGTTAAATGATATTATGAGGCCTCAGAGTGCAGTGGGTTTCAAAGTGATGTATGCACACAGCTGGTTTGCATAACTGTGCAAAGGAAATGGGTATGAAGACATTAATCAAGGAAAGAAAAAAGAAATAAGGGAAGTTCTATAGAAAACTTGGAAGTCTTACCATTTGTGGGAGTACTAACTGAGTTTTTTGGGCGAAGTGTGGCTACATCTGCTGAGCTTTGTTTTGTGTAATAACTACTACATTAATTAGGAAGTTTGCCACCGTAAAACTAAAGGTGTTCCTACATTCCTGGCTATGTCTGCTGCTACAAAAAATGTGGTAAAACCTTTCCATGACCAGTGGAGTTGTCTGTAAGGATTTTTTGTTTTGCCTGTTGAGATGAGTCTGAATTTTGTTTGCGTCTGGTAATTTACTGAAGGTCAAATTCAGTAGTTAATATGGTATTTGGCATTTACCTAAGGCAATAGCTTCAAAGGGAAATTAACTGTGAAGGATTCCAGCAGAACATGGTAGTTTACCTTCTTGCATTGTTGATTTTAAATTATATTGCAATCTGAAGTAAGCCTAAAAACTTGCCTGTGTGTGGTTCAGTCAGTATTACACATTCATTCTTTGCACAGTTGAAATGGTTCCCCTGTTTGTGGACACAAATCCATTTTTGTCTATAAATTGTTTTATCCTCTCCTTTGTTTGCAGGTTGGATTTGCTGCCGTTTTATGCAAGGCTGGTTGCCACATTGCATCCCTGTATGTCTGATGTAGCAGAGGATCTCTGTTCCATGCTGAAAGGGGACTTCAGATTCCATGTATGTTTTGGTGATTTAGTTATTTTAATTCACATTAACCAATCTGATAAGTCATGCTTTGATGAAAATAAACATTTGGTATTGTAATACAGTATTTAATTCGAATTACTTTTTACAATTTTCATCAATCAAAATTTTTATTCCTCTCAATTGTATTTTTCAGTGTTGTTTTTTTCACCTCTTTTTTTTTTTGAGTTTTGTCCTCAAACTTGTTGTGATCATGATTTCTTCACCATTTTCTGAGTTCTATGGCACAAATTTCATTTTTTTTTCCAATATTGACATTAAAAATGTGTATGAATTACTCAGACTTACTTGAATCTTAACTATCTGAATTTAACTGTTCTTAGAAAAACCTCTTCCTGTTGGGGAAATACAATTTTTTATTTTGTGGATTACATTTAGACATAGATATGTATTTGTGCTTGATTAGTAAAATTATGTTGGATGTCATTATTAAATCTGACTTGAAAAAGCCATCAGTGTTTAACATTTCCTGGAGGGCTATCCAAGTGACCCTGTTCATATAGAGACCTCTTGCTGATTCTGGAAATGCAGAATCTAGAATACTGAATCACTTCTTCACTGTGGCAAAGAAGGGGAGTGTCTGTAACTGTAGGAGTGTCAGAGGAATCAGTTGTTTTGGAAGGTGGAGGAATACCAATATCAAAACACTACGGAGTTCCCAAGCTGCTCAGGTCAAAGTAATTTCGAAGAGGTGGGTATGTTTGAGGGCCTGAAATCAATCTTTTTTATTTTTTAGGTAAGAAAAAAGGACCAGATCAACATTGAAACAAAGAACAAGACTGTGAGGTTCATTGGTGAGCTTACCAAGTTTAAGATGTTCTCCAAAAATGATACTCTCCACTGTTTAAAGGTTGGTTTATGATACTCCTGTGCTCCTGCATATGCTGATCATGTGTTCCCATCCTGTTCCCCTTCATCTACCTATTGCTGATGTTTTCTGAGTTCATTAGATAAAGTGTGTTAAACCCTGAGGTCTGTTGTTACTGTGTATGAGGAGACTTTTATAGATGTTATGGGAGTTAGAATGTTTTAATTTTTCTAATGGTAGGAATATATTAAAATAAATTTCCATCTTTGGACATAAACTGCTAATAATGTTCTTTGTAAGTATGGCAGACATTGCTACTTATTAATCTGCTATACATGGCAAAACTTCATTATGTTGATTTCAGTGAATGTTTTAGCAGAAAAGGTAACAGTAAGGGGGAGGGATTAGAGGCAAAAACCTTTTCAGTGATGCAAGGAGAGGCTTTTATGCCACTTTAGCAGGAGCTTTTGTTTGTTGAGGAACAAAACAAATCATTGGAGAGCATTAATCTCTAAACACATCATCTCACTTTACATGCTGATAAACATTCAAACCTGTCTTTGATGTCAAGTTCCAAATTAAAAAACATATTTTAAGCAATAGAAGTGCCTTTAATAAAGGTGTTTGAAGACTCACGGCTTGAGATTACTTTCTGTGAATAGTTTCTATTCATTCAAAGCAGAATTCTTAAAACTTTGTAATCATAATTTTTCTTCTCTCATTTATAAAATACTGTAACATTCAAAGATTTATTAATTGATACTTATTGCTTAACTTAAAATATTTAAATTAGGTGTGCTCTAAGGTTACTATGTGATTGTGCAGTATTATTTGGGAATCCTCCAGTCTTAGCAGCAGGAATCTTAAAGCAGATATGACCAAGTTGGAAGGGGTATGGGAGAGGCTGGTGTTTGTTTCAATATTGTAGTCCTTTTATGCTAGTCTTTGGAAGCATCCTGTTTTTCCCATTTCTGAAACCTGAATTTGGTGTCTGTAGACTGTTACAAGACTGATCTGATCAGTGAAATCAACTTGCATTTTTTCTGTAAAGAGTATACAGTCTGGTAGATAAAACTTCATGCTTTCTGCCATTGAAAATGATGTTTAATGAGCTGTGTTTTTATATAAATACATACCAGATGCTTCTGTCAGACTTCTCTCATCACCATATTGAAATGGCATGTACCCTGCTGGAAACCTGTGGAAGATTCCTCTTTAGATCACCCGAGTCTCACTTGAGAACCAGCGTTCTTTTGGTAAGAGAAAAATCGTTGTCTTACAGAGGAGGGTGTCAGGCACTGCCTTAAAGCAAAAGCAATTACTGCCTTTTGAAAGTATTCTGGAGAACTCCAGTTGACCTATAAACCTGTTCATGACTTGAAAGAAATTATAAACAAGGAATTAAGTTTCTGAAGCAAAAAGCTATTGCTTTTGAACTACAAATAACTCAGAGATAGGGCAAAACCAGAGGGTAAGGTTGAAAGAATGTAGTAGCTGTACCTGAACGTGCCTGAGACACTGTTTGAGAGGAAAACCAGACCTGATTTCAACTGGAGGTGAAGACAATCATGAAAGAAGTGGTTTCCGTGCCCTGGGTAATGATCTGGTGTTCTAAATTTGAAGAGAAAGTTTAAGGCACAAGAGGAAGCAGTTTTTTAAATAGATTTGGAGTTAACGTAAGAGTAGAACTGGGATCTGTAAGCCTAGATGAGTACTGGCAAAGACTTAAAAATAACAAGAATTGGCTTTGGAACTTTTTTAGTGGACTTGAGCCCTGAATAATGGTTTCACTGGCTTGAGAGACAATCCTAAATTGTGTCCAAGGCAAGAGGCTGAATCAAATATGGTTGAAGAATTCCTTTAAAGGCAGGTTCACTTTCCTTTGAACCTGTAGCCTCTCCTCTCACTGTGTAGTTAATGGAGAAGGAGTTGCATCCTTTGGTATATTGTACAATTTCTTTTTCATAAAATATTGTTCCCTTTTGAACCATTTTGAATGTCACAACATCTGTTGGAGTGGTGTAGTCACAAAACAAAAGAGATGGGCAAATTAACTGCAAGTTCTTGGCTCATGCTTTTTGTAGAAATGCACTTTGTATGTTGAAAGGTTTGAATCTCAATTTTTGAAAGGTTTGCCAGCTGGTGTGTTTTATAGTTAAACATATTCCTCCCCATAATCAAGTATTTTCCCCCTGGAAACACTGTTCCATTATCTTTAAAAGACATTTTCCTTGTTGCTGTCATTTTTTAGCAGTTAATGAACATTTTAGACGTCAGGAAAAAAAATGAAATACTTTTACCAAAGTTGCTTTTTGTAACTCACTGCTTTTAGTTTTATGCACTGCAAAAATGCTGATTGTTGGCTGGAGTGCTGGAATCTGCTAAACGTGGCTTAACTGTGAAGTGCAAGACAAACCACAAACACTGTTTGAATAACTGAGGCTTAAAGCCTCACACCATTTCAGACAAGTAGTCCTTTCTTATAAAGTGAGGAACCATGAGAAGATGGAGGTGGCAAATAAGTTTGGAATATCTATTGATGAAGATATAAAATAGGCTAAATGGATTTCTGTTCTCCAACCAACTTAATAGTTGCATCTTCTCACATTCCCCTAAATATAGAGATTAATTTTGACTTAAACAGTCTTATACAAATTGGATCATAGTCTTATGGTACCAGTTAGTGTGAACTGTGGAAAAGATTACTCCCAAAGCAAGCTAATTACAATCTTGTGGTGCAAATGTAAAGCTTCTTCTCAATTACCCTTATGGGTAAATTTAGGGCCCGTTGATCCTCCAAATAATTATAGGTCTTAATCTTTACTGCTAACGGTGTATTATGTGATAAGATCCCAAACAGGCTGCATGTCCCCTATTAAAGACATTGCTTTGTCCTGGTGTGGAAGAAAGTCACAGTTAAGAATGGATTTTAAATGTAATTAAGGGCAAATTAATTACTGAGAAGTAAAGTGTTCTATAAGAGTGTTGCAAACTCAGTGAAATGAAGTGACTTAATCTGGAGAAACACTTAATGATCATATCCTGGTTTTGTAGAACTACTTCATGCTTTGCAAATTATTTAGAGACTCATATCAGGACAATGTTTATTTCTGTTAATGATTCTCCTTGGCAAATCTTTCAAATTCAGTGTCTTTTATGTAATTGAAAATACAAACATAGAACTAACCTGGCTTTAGGATACTTGAATTGGATTCTTTGAGTTGGAGCCTTGAAAGGAAGATCAGCTTTATCTTGATCTATGTTTCTGTAACATAATCATGATAAAATGGCAAATTCTCATGTTATGCTTTTCTGGTCTTGTTAAAAGGATATTTAAAGTTTTGGTATTAAAGTCTCCTGATACATTTTTAGTCATTAAACAATTATCTGAAGCTTTAGAGCAAGATCACTTGTGTTTATAAATACACAGTAAATGCATTTAATTTAGACTGTCTTAATTCACTATAACAATGATGAGCTTCCACGAAACTAAAATTCTGAATTTTGAAGTGTTGGAACAACAGGGATTGAGGTGGTGCCTATTGTCTCTTCTGGGAAGAAACATTTTTTTAGTTATAATCTATTATTTGCAATACAACGTGCAGCTTTTTACAACAGATAATATACAAATTGTTTAGATTTTTTTAAAATTTTGCTTGCAAGCCCTTCTGCCATTTTCTGTTCTATTTCACTTTGCCCCACTTCACTTTTCAGTTTATAGTAAAACATGATAAATGTCACTAAGGCAGAAAAAGATGTATTTTGTCCTGATCCATCTAGAAAAGGTGAAAATTTTTCAAAGGTAACGTTAAAATGTATGCCAGTGTAAGGTTTTGGAACTTTCTACTGTAAGTGTTTTTTCGCCATGTAAAACAATTTATGTGCTCAGTTGTCAAGTGCTGTGCATCTGTTATGCACCTGTAGGAAAATGTGCTACTACTTGACAGAAATTTCCCATTTGGAAAGGAACAGTCCCAGTTAAGGAATTAAAGGAGAGGCCATTTGTGTCATGGAAAAGGTTAGCCATGAAGTGCCTTAGGGTTGGTGTCAGATGGAGACCTTCCTGGTGAGAGATGACTAAAATCCAGGAAGAAAATTACATTATTAGTTGGGTTTCTAAGTCACACAAAACTACTCTTCCTCACTAAATCAACAACTGAAATTCAGGGTTAAGGACCTTCTGTGGGTGTTGACATTTCAGTGGAACTGATCCACTGCCTTCTAAAATAAATTACACGAGTTTAAGTCCACCATGACTAAAAATTGTGATTCTTCACCAATAATTCCAAAAGGTTTAAATTCTTTTGGTTATTTACTGGACTGCATGAATCTATCTGCTAACATTTAGGGAGAGGATAAAACAGGATTTACATGTTGATTTTGTTTATCTGTTTGAAGCTCTAAATTACTGTGTAGCCAACCTCTAGTAAATAATAAAGTCTAACTAGTGCAGTTTCTTTTCCCGGTGAACCACCACAGAATGATTTAGAATATATGGGCTATTATGATGCACGTAAAAATTTAATGCGACTTAAAAGAGTTACACACATTTATGTGTATGTGTGTATATATATGCAAATAAATGCACAGATTCATATAAAAAAGTATTTAATAATGGAGTTAAGCTCGTCCTCATCTTTAAGTGCAAAAACCAGCAGCTTAGAACTTGTGCTTTAGTATAGAATAAGTCTTAACTTAGGTATCCAAAATGAAGTACGGAGAAAACCTTGTATTTAGTAAGGAAGATCAGGACCATCCTGACAACAAAGCACAGTAATTAGGAGTGATGTAGCAACCTCTTACTTGACTGATTTTTCCTGAAATACTACTTTAGGGTAGGTACTGTTTTTCTTGCAGTCCATTCTGCTTGGATAAGCAGCAACAATAGAGCAAGGAATAAGGAAAATGCCATTGCCTAAACCTTTGGAAATTCTTGTGAAACCATCCAAATAAACTCTCTGGAGTTGCATGCTGATGTAGAAAAAAATAAATTGCCAGTCTCATGATGATTCACTGTGCTTGTCAAGACATCAGTATTTGAGATCCCTTAGTTGAATAAAATTACTGCTAATAATCTTATTAACCATTTATCTAAACAGTAACATTTAGATTTTGAGATGAACTTTAAATACTTTTCTGAAACCATTTCACCACAGGTGAGCCATTATAAAAGCAGGGATTGTGAAGAAAAAGGACTGTGGAAAGGGCAACACAGAACATATAAATGCTTTGTTCTTTCTTCTCTCCACCCAAGCTTTTAACTTAGTTTTCTGCAACCTTTCATGTTCCTTCATCCCAAATGTAACTGTAAAAGTCTTTGGCTTGAAAATGTGGCATGTCAGCATTTTCAACTGATCATTTGCATTTATTTCCAGGAACAAATGATGAGGAAGAAACAAGCAATGCATCTTGATGCACGCTATGTTACAATGGTAGAAAATGCCTATTACTACTGTAATCCCCCTCCAGCTGAAAAAACTGTGAAGAAAAAGCGCCCTCCTTTGCAGGAATATATCCGTAAGCTGCTTTACAAGGATCTCTCCAAGGTCACCACAGAAAAGGTAAATCCTTTCAAAATCTTTAGTACAGTTGTATTGAAAGTGTGGTAGCAGAAACTTCGAAAGGGTTTGGGGAGGGTCATAGTTTCTTCAGTTGCAAGGGATAATTTTTGTATCCCTGATGAAGATAGTTTAGTTTCTTTTATTATAATGCATGGAAGCTCCAGTTGGGGACCTGCTTCCTCTGGAGCATTGAGTGCTGAAAAAAGGGAGAGGGAGATGAGAATCTTTGTGCTCTGTGCATTATGTTGGGAGAGTAAGAGAAAAAAGGCTTCAGTTCAATACAGGCTGTGAGAGCAAGGAAATTATGGAACAGACTTGGACAGTGTGGTCAGTAGCTCTAGGAGAGCAATGGGTTACATACATAAAGTCTTCCATAGCTACTGCAGGTCTGGAGGATGCTTGGAAAGGAGGACGAGGTTGTTTGCAGGTGCACAGAGGGATTTCATCCCAGCCAGGAAAGGTGGGGGTGACAGGGAGCATCTCGATATTTTACCTGCTAAAATGTGAAGCTTGTCTTAAAATTTGGTTTAGGTCCTGAGGCAGATGCGCAAGCTACCTTGGCAGGATGCAGAAGTAAAAGACTATGTTATATGCTGTATGATCAACATCTGGAATGTGAAATATAATAGTATTCACTGTGTAGCCAACCTCTTAGCAGGGTTGGTCCTCTACCAGGAAGACGTCGGAATTCATGTTGTGGATGGAGTGCTAGAGGATATTCGACTGGGCATGGAGGTAAACTACCAATGCTGGTGCTAAGCTGTACTCATCTACATGTCTTGAAAGGAAAACTAAAATAGTCTTGCTTGAAAAAAAGGAATCCCTGGTTTCTGAGTTTTTTTTGTCTGATGACTTTTCTACCTCAATTGTTTGTGTTGTAAAGATTTATTTAAACTAATACCTCCCCTCACCCTCCCCCAAAAAATGCCAACAAAACCAAACATGATTAATAAGACAGTTGTATTGCCCCTCTTGTCAGAATAAGAGCATACAATTTATTCTTTCACAGTGTAGACAGATTCATGCAACTTCAAGTAACTTTGGAGACCAGTCCATATTTTAATAGATGTTATAATTACAAGAATTTTCTGGAGGATGAAAACTCATCATAGATTTAAGATGGAGTATGTGCTAAATGTCTTTGAACTTCATAATAAATACTAGTCAAACAGCTTTCATAACTACATTTTAGTGTTTACTTTTGTGTAATGCATGTAGTCATCATCATCTTTCATGATAAGAAATCCTAGCCATTTTTTTATATGCCTTTTTTTTTTTTGTAAAATCTTTATTGGGTTTGGGTTTTTTAGTATTCTAAACAATGTGTCTGCATGATGCAGTGGATTTTCCTGTCCTTTTTTTGATAAAGGTTAATCAACCAAAGTTTAACCAGCGACGGATCAGCAGCGCCAAGTTTTTGGGGGAGCTCTACAATTACCGCATGGTGGAGTCAGCTGTGATATTTAGAACTCTGTACTCTTTCACATCCTTTGGGGTGAACCCTGATGGCAGCCCCAGTCCCTTGGATCCTCCAGAGCATCTCTTCAGAATCAGACTGGTCTGCACTATCCTCGATACCTGTGGGCAGTACTTTGACAGAGGATCCAGCAAGCGAAAACTTGACTGCTTCCTTGTGTACTTCCAGGTATTCCAGATCTTACAGTTCTGTTGAATTCTTCAACAAGCTCATGTAGGTCAGTCTGGTGCATGTTTCTCTTGTTCTTAGCACTGTAATTTTTAGAATCCTGTCTGTCTGACAGCAATTTTATTTTAAAATCATGGGTATGTTGAGTTATACTGTACCAGAATGATCAGGAGTCTCTCAGTGCTGACACTGTGGGTTTGCTCAGCTTGGAGAAGAGAAGGTTATTTGGGTTGCTGTTCTCAGCTAATAGTTTTTGAAGGGAAAGAGGACTCTGATACTTCTCAGGCATGCACAGTGAAAAGGATGAGAAGTAATGGGCACTTCTTTGCAGCAAGGGAAGTCATGAAGTGGGGAAAAGCATAACAAGAGTGTTTAGACACTGGAATGGGTTCCTCAGAAGATGGGGAATTTCAGCCCATGGAGTTCATGCTAAAACTCTTTGCATATAATTTCCTTTTAATTGTGCTTTTCTTTGAGTTATACTGAAACAAGAATATTAAAAATTAAAGTGGCAATGACTTATTTCAGACCTTCAGGATGTGCATCTTTTGCCTGTGTATGAGATGGAAAATGTTGGCTTGATGTACAGTCTGATCCTATCTTTAAATGCAAATTAAACTTTCCAGGGAAGAAGTCAGGCATTTTGTTACACCTTCTGCTTTCAGGAAGCCTTCCTTTTGACCACGTCACCTTTTAAGTAAAGACTCTAAGTAAAGAAGTATGTTGCTCATACTTCATTTTCAGGTGCAGTTTTTGTAGCATATTTGTTCTCAGGTTATACTGTTAAGTTCACTTAAGATCAGCACTTATTTTTTACAATATCACTGCAAGAGGTATGGGCAAATTTGTTATAAAGCAAACTGGATAAGTCATTTGAAGCTATCTGCATTCTAAAGACTTTTTGTGATTCCCCCCCGCCCTTCACCATAAAATGTGCCTTTGGGAGAACTAATTTTCTTGAAAATATATGGGGGAAGGCACTGAAAGCTGGCTGGTTGGTAAGTGCTCGTCTCTCATAGTAAGAATCAACCCTGAGAAGGAACTTTCTTTTTGGTGCTTTTTAGCTCAATCTTTATACTTCTAACAGTACTTGTGAGAGAAGCAGCATATTCTTAATGTTTGTGACATCCGATGTTACCAGTTTTCAGTGATCTCAAAATACCTAATATTTGTGTGAAATAGGAGAGTGGTGCTGTGAAATCTTTTGCATTTTCTACTGCACAAGCAGGGCGAGGCATTACAAACTTCATAGGTTAAATAGTTTATAAAAGTCAGTGTGCACATCATTGATTGGAATATTTTGTCTTCTAGCGGTATGTGTGGTGGAAAAAAAGCCTGGATGTTTGGACAAAAGACCACCCTTTTCCTATAGACATAGACTATATGATCAGTGATACACTGGAACTGCTGAGACCAAAGATAAAGCTCTGCAATTCTCTGGAGGAAGCTGTCAGACAGGTGCAAGACTTGGAGCGAGAGTTCTTAATAAAATTAGGTAAGAAAGTGTGCAAGGGAAATTAGGTATTTCTGACAATTCCTGTAGTTCTTAAAATTATATGTGGGTAATAGGTAACTATTGTTATTCTCAGGATAGGATGGTTTTATTCTTGTAACTTCTTTGCATTTTTCTAATCACCATAGAGATCATACAGAATCTCTGTAACTAAAGTATTTAAGTGTATTAAAAAAATTCAATATATAAAATTAGGTAAGAAAGTGTGCAAGGGAAATTAGGTATTTCTGACAATTCCTGTAGTTCTTAAAATTATATGTGGGTAATAGGTAACTATTGTTATTCTCAGGATAGGATGGTTTTATTCTTGTGATAGAAATATTCTTGTAACTTCTTTGCATTTTTCTAATCACCATAGAGATCATACAGAATCTCTGTAACTAAAGTATTTAAGTGTATTAAAAAAATTCAATATAAGTGCTATTAATGTAATAGTATTTGGAAAGCAGAAGTGTGTGTGTGTGTATTTATTAGTTTATGGAGTCACATGGTACAAGTGATGAGGAAGAAGGTTATTAACTTAATCAGAAAAATGTAGGAAGCACATTCTTAATTTCAGGAGAAAAGGGTTGGGCTTGCAGCACAGCCCACCCGACAAAATACTGGTTACTGAATATCTAAAATCATTACCATATTAAACTTCAACCTTTTGTACATATCAGTTCCTACTAAATACTGGATACTGCTCTGCCCAATACTTGTTAATTGAAGTTGTTTTCTAATATCTTACTCATACTGGAAAACAGATTTGTTCATGAAAATTTTTATATGTAAATTTTACATTTTGAGTGTTAATTAGAGCCTTACTAACACATCACCTACTTGGACAAGTTCAATTTTTTAAGAATAATCCTTTAATTCAGTGGGAAGAGTTATGTATAATTCCATGTAAAATGTTGCAACTTCTGTTTTAGGAGGAATTTATTTTTTAATATGCTCATTTAATTGACATGCCATAAAATTCCCTACGTAGTAACTGAAATGCAGATTAGAATTACCCTGTGGTATGATCTAAATCACAGTCTTTCATGCTCTCAAAATGATAAGAAGAAATAAACAACTAGCTACATAAACTGTGATACTCTTTTGAAGGGTACCCAGCACTTCCTTCCTGCTGATCATGTCTGTTCTGTGAAACCCCATCACTGCAGAGTTGGATTCAGCCTAGTTAAGTGATCAGGGAATGTGAGCAAATGTTGGGGAACATTTTATTGTGTTTGTTTGGCAGAAATAAAGCCCTTCAGCAGCACAGCCTCGCTGTAGGGGTTGGGTCGTGTGTCCCCCCAAGTGTGTTGCTTTCCTTGATGTTGACATTACTTGCTATTAAATGTCAGTGTAAGGTGGGGTAGTTCCTATTCCTCTCTCAAGACTGTGTGACAATGGTCTCAGGGAGGTTGTCCCCTGCCTTCCTGATCTTTGAAGGTCATGATGACAGCAAGAAGCATTAACTGAAGGAAGGCACAAACGGATGAGTTCATTTGTTGTCCACAAAACTTTACACTAACAGCTGACCCCAAGTGCAGTTGGTATAATGCCAGAATAGGCAAACTGCACAGTAACTGTGTGGATTCCTTAGTAAACCCCTTGAAAAACTGCTGCTTTAGAAGGCTGGCATCAGAATCATGATCTATTCTTAAATATTTTCTCAGAAAACATTCTGATTGAAAGCTGTATCTGAGACTCAACTGGGCAATGAAACACTGAAAAAAGCTAAAACTTATTTTTCACTCCTGTGGAAATGTTACAGATTAGGGATGAATAAACATAATCAATGACATTGAAGGGCACCTCACTCAAAGAAAGCAGATATTTAGGGAAGGTAAATTTGATACCTTACACATAGAGTAAACTAAAATACCTTGAGGGACAGAGGTGACAAACAGGTCAGCAAGGAAAACGGCAAGATGAACTAAACCCGCAGTGTGAGACTTGTCAGTCCTGTCTGCAGAGAGAGGGATAGTACTTTGGGAAGAGCTCTGCTCTCCCAAAGACTTCATACAGGCACATTCATCCTCATAGCTTCGAGTGCAGCCTTAGAGCATTAGAAAAGAGCTATAAAGTTTTATTGCAGGCTGAGAAAATTGTTGTTTCCAAAGTGTCAATTGACAGGAGTGAGAAGTACTTTCAGCTAAGACTGGAGGGGCTTGATGTCTTCTGGGTTCTGCTGCTTTAGTGAAGCATCTGTAATTTAGTGCTCATGTTTCACTGCATGTTTCAGTAAGATTCACATTTAGTTTGAGGATGTTTTAAAGCAGTTTGCACACTACGGCTTCTCGAGTCCTGTTCTCTGGGAGATTTGAAACATTCTCTGTAATGTTTTCCTCCTTTTCTCGCAGAGAAGTTATTACCTTCTATGAGTAAAGTAACTATCTAGAAAATATTTTGTTCATGAGTCAAATATCATGACTCATGGGAAGTTTTACTGTTTGGTAGCAATGGGGTGAACTTCCACCTATAACTTGAGTTGTTATATATGTTCTAATGTTCTTTCTCTTTTTCCAAATTTCAGGAATTGTGAATGACAAAGACTCCAAAGATTCCATTACAGAAGGAGAAAATCTGGAAGAGGATGAAGAGGAGGAGGAAGGTGGAGCAGAGACGGAGGAACAATCTGGAAATGAAAGTGAAGTAAATGAGCCAGAAGAAGAGGTAAACTTGATAATTTATCCTGCTTCATGTAAAAAAAGGATGCCTTCCTAAATCACAGAGTTAGTGGGAGAAATGTGGGCATGCACAACCCACTGAGTACTTGAGGATGTTCCCAGCCCAGTTTTGTGTATGTGGAGAACTGAATAGAGATTGTCTGAGGCTTATTCCAGAGAATTTAAAGCAGAAACTTGAACCTGACAGCTTTACTCAGGTGTGTGCTGCTTGTCAACAAAAAGATGCCTTCAGTTTTTTGGCATCAGAAAAAAAACACTTTCAGATTCTTTTCTTTATCTGTTGTAGAGGCAAATGTATTGACTAGATGTCAGAGCAGTCAGGGAGGAAAAATAATAAGTGTTCAGAGTATGCCTGTGTAATATGAATAAATAAAAGATTTATGGAGCATAAAAACCTTCCTTGTTTACTGTGCTAATAATATTTTGAATCAAAAGTGGTGGAGCCAATAAAAAAAAGACAAGTACGTAGAAATTCTGACTTGTCACTGTGACACAGCAAAGTTGACATGATAATGGTGGTGTTAGGAGGAAAGGAGTTCATCAAGGAAATAGGAAACAGTTTTTCTCCATATGCTTGGGTTGGTTGGTTTACTAATAAGCTTTCTTCAATTTCTGTCTCTCAGCATTAAAGATCCTGAAGTTTGGCTGAGTTTGTGCTTTTACCCACAAATTAGTGCCATTAGAATCACAAACAGTTGTCAGATTGGGAGGGAACCTCTGGAGATCTTTGCATTTCCCTTCTTTGAACTCCTTCCCAGTCCATTCCTCCAGCTTGTGGAGTTCCCTCTGAGTGGCAGCACAGCCATCTGCTGTATTGGCCTCTGCTCCCAGGTTTCTGCTGTACATTTTTGAAATGGTCAGATAAAGCCCAGTGAGTTCAAATTGAAACATTAAATAAAACCCCATAAATTTACTAGGACTGAACTGAACAGGTTTGGATGGGGAGGGGCCAGGAAAGGAGTGGAAAATATGTAAGAGGAACCAGGTGCAAGTGATCCTTCTAATTTTAAAATAGTCAGTAGTTATTAATTGACTATTTCAGGAGGGCTCTGACAATGAGGAAGAAGAAGGTGAGGAAGAAGAGGAAGAAAACACGGATTATCTTACAGACTCCAATAAGGAAAATGAAACTGATGAGGAGAATACAGTATGTATTGCAGCTGTGCTTAAGTGAACTGACTTTTGTGGCTTTGATTTTCTTTACTGAATATTTTTTGCCAATGCTGCTTATAATATAGGGGAAAAAGCAGCAAGAACACTTCTGTTATTCTTTCAGATACATTTTAGAGCTTGTTTTCATGTTTGCAAACTTTATATATTACCTTCTGAAAGTACTTGTGCTATCAGCTTTACTACAACATGTTTTCACAGGACTGTCCACTTTCACAAGTAGTTAGACTGGAAAATGTTGCTTAAATGCTGGTTTTGCAATGCCAGCAATGGCAGCAAACTGGTAGGATGCAACAAGGTAAACTACTTACACTCCACTAGGTCTCAAAACAGAAGAGGAGACAAGCCAGGAAGTCCAAAATTCCTAAAAAAGGAATTTGGGATTGGCAGATTATAACACGAGCATCTGGTCAACATGAATTTCAGCTACATAGTAATAAAATAATGGATGTTACAGAACAATATGTTGGGATACTGACTCCAAACATTTTTGTTGTCGTGTTGTGCATTCCAAATACTTGAAGGGTAGTCTTTGTCTCAAAAATACCATCCAACTTTTTGGACTGGATAGAGAAGTGAGTTAAATAGGTGTGTTGCCACATCTTGAATGTGTCCACACACACACATGTGAGTATGTCTGACTATTAGGGGTGGCCAATAAATCAGGAAATAATCAAGGCTGAAAACTTCTTTCTTGAACAATTTGGTTTTTCTAAACCTTTTGATTATGTGTGTTACAGAAGCAATAAGGATATTTTCCCACTTATTTTTAGACTGAGTATTCATATTTCTAAAATTAATGTAATGGAAGATTTTTTCCTCTTGCAATAGGAAGTAATGATTAAAGGAGGAGGACTGAAGCATGTCCCTTGTGCAGAGGATGAGGACTTCATTCAGGCATTGGATAAAATGATGCTGGAAAACCTTCAGGTAGAAATAGTTATTTTCTTAATTTGATGTACAATAAACTGTAGTTGAGTTTTCTTTAAAATAAATAAGTGATTAATGCTTAGCTTACCATAATGAAGGGCATGTTCTCCTTTGTAATGTCCTTTTCTCTGCAGCTGGCAGGTTGAATAAGTGGCTTTTAGTAAAATAGCTGTTAATTGTATTGTTTGTCCAGTGAATATACAACGTGCTGCCGTATATTTTACTGAATGAATAATAACTGCAGCAGATACTGCACAATGCTTCTGGCTTTACCCTAGGTTGTATTTTAATGTTTTAAATGCAGATGCATTTAAATTTACATAACCTTTTAATCCTCCTTGGTTTTAGTCACATCTGGTAAATATTTAAGTATTGAGTATAGCAAGCTCTGTATAAACGAATACATTAATAAGATGTGCCAAAAAAATCTTGAGTGTAGAATGTCCATTTTCAAGTGTGTCTCATCAGGTCTCTAGATGTCCTTCCATAGGAGATTGTTATCCAAAATTCCTTCGTAGTTTGAATACTGTCCCTCTTACTTTCTTCATCACAAGCAAAGAAAACCAAAGGCAAATGCAATAAAGCCTAATAAATTTATTTATGTATTACTTTGCTCTCCTGGAAGGTTAAGCCTTTTCTCAGTCATGAGAACGTGAATGTTGCCAGCCTGACTGACAGTGTCAGCATCTCAGTATTTATGGAATTTGCTTTTCTTTGGTAGCAACGGAGTGGTGAGTCTGTTAAAGTGCATCAGCTGGATGTTGCTATTCCTCTCCATCTCAAAAGTCAGCTCAAGAAGGGTCCCCCACTGGGAGGTGGGGAAGGAGAGTCCGAGTCTGGAGACACGATGCCATTTGTCATGTTAACACGGAAAGGCAACAAACAGCAGGTAAGAGTTTACATAAGGTGTAGACTTTAAATAAATAAATATAATCCTTTTGCTTTTTTGAGAGTCACACTCTTAACTTTTGAAGTCACAGAATATTTTTTTTCTTCATCTTTTTCTCAAAATAGGACACAGACAAATTAATTTTGATAAATAGAAAATACTATATGTAGTTGGAATTCTTGGTTGTTAATAGAAATGACACAGAAAAGGTCTATGGTTGGATTGTACCATTACTAATAACATTCGGTGATTACACCAGTAGGAGATTGTTATGTCTTACCTGTATTTTAAATACAGTTGTGGAAGATAAAGGGATGTGGTTGGTGAACTGCTAGTAAACATTGAAAGGAGTAGGAAAAAAAAGGAATATTCCCAAATCTTCAAGATTGTACAGGTTTTTCCGAAGACACGTTCAGGTTCAAATCAAGATACATGGCATTTTCTAAATTCCATTTCCTAAGTAACTGCCACTTGGCTGAATTTGTTCAACTTGCAAAAAAATAAAGTCATTATCTCTGAAGACATTTTTAGGGGACCATTCCAGAATGCACTAAACCTCTTAGAGGAACTTAAATGGAAATGGTGTTGAGAAAACAAATAAACCCCTTGCTTCATGAGCCAGGCTGTGTGTTTGCCTTGGCCCTTTTCTCCAGTGTATGTTTGAAATTTCCTAGCTCAGCAAATGCGTCATATACAAATCAGTACTTAACACATTCTGTGTGCATTTCTGGTCGGGGTTTAGGTCTTTTAAAGAAACCTTTTCATTTTGGTTGTATAATTTGATGATGGAAACTAATTACTCTGGGTTTAGATAGAAAGCAAAACCAAGGCATTGTTTCATTCTGTGCATCTGGGCCCTTCAAGTTGTTTAGATCAATGGCATTACTTGGCTTTTACTTTTGTTACCTGAATTGTGACAGTAGGTTGATAGTTGAGGTGTATAAACCTAAAGTACAGTCTTTTTCTTCCTTCATATGAAGGACACCTCAAAAATCCATGTAAAAAGTGGTTGTTCTGTTTTCCTGGAACTTGAATGTTGTGCACAAAGTTCTACAGAAGTTTCGAGTGGGGAATTTCTAGCTGTTGTCACTGGTCTGAGAAGGGATTTAGGAGAACTCCTTTTGTGAAAAAATGGTGTTTAGCTTTTTCAGGATTATTTACTAGGAGTATCTGTACCTACAAAGAATGTTGGGATCTTAATATTCCATGTGAGGGGAAAATATTGCTGGCATGTGGCTTAAAAAGAAAGCAGAACTTGTTCAGGATTTTTCCCTGCTCCTCCCCCAATATTTGGTTTTGGGAGTAGGTTCTTCCTGCCAAAACTCCTCTCAATGTTTCTAGAAATGTAGAAAACAGTTGCTTTATAGACTACCTCAGCTCTTGAGTTAATGAAAGGCTTCTTTGTCCATAGTTTTGTATTCAGAAAAAAAATGTGTCTTAGCAGTCAGTTTTAATAGAAAAATAAGCAGGAAAGAAGAGGTGGAGTTGAAAAGAAAATGATTACTCTGTCTTATGGTACTTTATTTGAAATCTGCGTAAGCAGAGTATGTGCAGAGTTTTAAGTGGTGGATGCACAGTTCACTGATAAGTTAGAACTGTAAACTTTCAGCTTTTTAAAAAAAATTAAAAGAAGTTTGCAGCAACCTGGGAGGCTGAGAGTAACTTCATCTGCATGATTGAGGTCCAGTTGCCAAATACTCAGTTCACATGTTAGGATCCAGACAGATTTTAGTGCCACATTGAGAACCAGTTTCTTGAAGCAACACAAGAACAACTGACTGGTATTTGCCAGCTGCATATGACCTGAATTAATGGTCAGTGCAGGCTGAGAGAGATACAAGGACACCATATTTTAGCCTCAATACTTAGAAAACTGGTAGCAGTAGAACCCAGCATGGTTATTTGAAATTAGACTATGGCATCATGATTTATTCATAAGCCAGAGAGCAAGGAGAAATAATGTCATTGTAAGGGATTAGAGCTGAGCTCTGTGTAATACCATTTGATTGTTTCTGAAACCATCCAAGAAGTTTTGTGCCAGATAGGTGTGAACTGAAGTGAGATTTAGACTGTAAAAACAAAGTGACCTCGTGTCAAGAAATTCGGTTAACACCCAAGACAAAAGATTTCCTTTTGTTTGGAAGATTTTTAGCAAGGTTCCGTAAAAGAATTATAATGTTCATGGAATGGTCGTGTGTCCTTGCATATGAAATTCTTTCACTTGTTTATATCTTTCTCATGATTTTTCTATGAAATCTGTAATCTAGTCTTCTGAAAGATCATTTTTGATCTTCTTTCAGTTTGCCATCTTCTAAGTGAAATCCTCTGTCCTGTCCCATTTCTCAGGTTTCACAAGAGGTTTCTGATACACCTCTTCACTGTGTGCCAATCGGAAGCATTTCAGTTGCTCCCTAATCATGACATCCTGTAGTAATTGTCATCAGTGACTTGATTTCAGGTGGCAGCTGATTGCTGTGAGATAGTGAGTCAGTGACGTTTTGATAATTACCATTTCCAGGCTGTTGTTTTTGTCTCTGCTTCTCTCCTTTACACCCTTCTATAGTTCAGTTTTCTTTTTTCTACTTTAAACATCATGTCTGAAAACACCAATCTCATTAAGCTGAGAAATCCATAGAACAGAGAAGATATAAAGGACATATTAAAATGGATGAGGAGCTTAATGGGGAAGCCAATGAATGATTTTTATCTTGAAATGCTGCTAATGGATTAGTTATTTGTGTGGTTCAAGTAAAGCTCGTTTGCTGCTATCTGGGAGCAGCCTGCTCAGCAATAAGTAACTAAGGCTTCCTTTGCTCTTGGAATTTCAACTGCCATTTTTATTCTTCCCTGCACACCTTAGTAACAAGATGGTATTTATATTCAGTACAATACGCTATTACTCCCCCTCTTGCCCTCAAAAAATTGTGTCTGGTTTTTCTATCTAAATGCATCTTGTAGTTGGTAGAGTTTAGGGATTCACTGTACCAAAGTTTTTGTCAGGCCTTTGCAGGAGTTTGTCTTCCCTGTTTCAAACACAGTTTATTTTCAAATGCTGCATCTGAGTGCTTGGAGTGTTCTCACACTCATCACATTGCTGCTAGTGGGGCACTACTGTGTGAGATACCCTGAGATTGCTTAGTAATTACTGCATTAACTACTAACCACAGGCAATGAGGATTTTGGTTTTACTCTAACCTTCTCAGCAGATGTTTTGATAATTTATCTCTGTCTCTGCAGCTTTTGACAATACAACAGAAAAGAGTACTTAGGAATTTGCTTCTGTTTCTGTGGAAATAGATCTCCCATGGTGAGAACAAACAGCAGGAATCAGAGTAGTTCTTGGAATATTGAGAGTGATTATCCCTAAATGCCTTACCCTTCTTATGGCACAGAAATATTTCTTTCTAATGGATATGCAGTTGAAGGAGAGAGTCAAATTTATATAAATATGTTTGCCAACTTTAGCATTAAGGGTTTTCTGAGAACTGTTTCAGTTGCAGATAAGATTGAGAATCATTTCTCTGTTCGGGAACAATTGTAAAAAATACAAAATCTGTGGAATTAACAACTTGGATTTTCTGAGTCTGGGGAAAAAGAAAACAAGTTCCCTACACCCCTCTGAAAATCTCACGTGGTTTCCCAGAGAGAGGGTACTTGTGTAGGAGTGCCAGGCTTACCTGATGTACCTTATGGCAGATCAAATAAGGTGTTGAATGAGGAGAAAGAGATTAAATTTGACATCATAGCTGTCTCCAGACTAATCAGAAGCACTGGGGAGCCAGAATTATTTGGAAAAGTACTGGCCAAGGAATGTGGGGGGATATCTGAAATGCTTGGGGAACGTTTCATCACAATAGTAGTAGGAATTCTGCTTGGGGGCCTTCATCTCTTTGGCAGGAGGAGACCTGGGGAGGGAGATGAGTCTTTCTGAGCCAGCTGTGGTGCTTTTGTCTCAAGACCACTGTCATTCTCTGGGGGCATATTGGCTGGTATGAAGATAGGAAGGGAAGCTGTGCTTTCCTGGGGAAAGCCATTCAGCTTTGCTCCCATGGATACCCTGTCTAATAGTTTATGGCTGAGCCCTTTATGTCTGTTTTCTGTGTCTTCAGGAGATCTGAATGTCTTCCATTTTCTCCTGCTGCTTTATGTGAAGCAGAGCTTAAAAACAAACCAACAAACAACACTCTTCGCAGTTGAAGCTTCCGTAGGAATTATCATAATAACTACAATAACTGTAACCTTTCTGTATTTTGGATGGGTTTGTGGTGTGTTTTCCCCTGCTGTGTATTTAAAAACTTCCTTTCATTTGCAGTTTAAGATCTTAAATGTACCGATGTCTTCCCAACTTGCGGCAAACCACTGGAACCAACAGCAAGCGGAGCAGGAGGAGAGGATGAGGATGAAAAAGCTCACTTTGGATATCAATGAACGGCAAGAACAAGAGGACTACCAGGGTAAGAGAATCAGCAAGGATTTAATTTTCATTTTCAGGGAAACCTTTGTGGATCTGCAGAAAATATGATGATTGGCAGCACTTAAGAAAACGTGTACTTTGGTTTCAGTCATTCCTTGTTTACTCCCTGGTCTTTGTACCAACATTTTTATAGCTCTTCCATGAAAGGTAGTTTTCAAGTGGATCTCAAATTTCAGGATTTTCCTTTATTTTGGGAAAGGAGAAGAACTAAGTGTTTCTTTAAAAATAAGATAACACAAAATTAATCTGGTATTTGGTGCAAGACAGTTGAGTTGAATACAAGATGAATTCTGTGTAACCTAAACACTGCTTTTAAGCTATTAATAGGTATTTTACATATTAATAGTATTTAGACTCTTCATTAGTCTTGCTGAGACTTGCAGATACTGAGGTAACCTTCACCTGAGAAATACAAGCTGTCACCTCAGCTTCATATTGTTAAAGTTCTAAAGTTTGAGTCCTCAAATCTGGAGCATCAGAATATATTAACAAAATGAAGGTTTCATACAAGTTACGTGATGTAATTTGTTTTTTGAAGATATGCAAGTCAGGCATTTTGGAACCAGGACAGACTGAAGCAAACAGTTAATACAGCAGATTATACAAGTCCCTGAAATGGTGCACTTGATACGTTTAGTTGTCAGGTGGATTGTTCTGGGTTGATTTTATTTCAGGTTCAGCTTCCCTTGACTTACTCAGAGAGTAACCAAAGCCAGGCCAGTAAAACTGGTGGTATTCAGCTCTTATGGTAGTGTTTCCATTGAATATCTGCAAAGTTTTTGCTATTTTTTTGCAAAGATGTTGCAGTCTGGTGGTAATCACAGTATAAGTAGTTAATTAGCAGGAAATCTCATTGAAGGTATTTAGTGAAAGGTCATTGTTCATCAAGAAATGGGAAATAATTAAATTAAAGCAGCTCTGATTCTACAAACCCTGTGGAATCCAGCACTCCTTGCAGAACTTGGATAGTACCAGAACTAAACTTGTAATTGTAAAAAGAGTATCTTCCAAAGTGAGTGTCTACAGACCTCTGAAATGGTAACATAAGATATTCCTAGTGTTAAACATGGTCATTTGTTTATAAACTGCTTTTCTGAGACATGCTACTCCTATAAAGGCCACTTATAAAAATGGCAGACAAAGACTAGACTCCAGTGATACATTTAACTGCTTTTCTCAGACTTTTTTGTGGGTTTTTCCTTGTGAGATGCTTCTGATATTTTTACTGGTGAAGGCATTGGGTTTTATGCCCTGTTGTATGAGTTTCTTGATATCTTTAAAGTGAATCTCTTTAATCAGGGATTTTATTGTGAGCAAGGGTGCTTGTTATCCAAAAAAGCAACACATTGTTTCATTTCTGTTGGACAAAATCAGACAACTGATACCAGTTGATAGCCAGTAATAGACAATTTTTTTATCATTTTCTCATAGATTTTCTAGGTGTTAAACCACAGGAGGAAAATCAACATAGAAGAAAAAGGTTTTTTTTCATAGCTGACATCAGTTTTTATAACAGCTGTTGATTCATCTTATTAACCTGAGTAATATACAGTGTAAAACCAAACTAAAAAGGACCTTTTAATCAGGTTAAATTAAACAGGCCAACTCACATTCCTCTATGAATTACTTTTTATTTAGATTTTGAGCAGCTGATTGTTACTTTTGAAGAGTCAGCTTGTCTATAACAAGTTGGTAGTTACCCATTGAAAGAAGGAGTTGGGTTTAAATTTCTGTTTCAAGCTTTGAAGTGACCTGGGGAGGAAGAAACTTCGATTTCTGGAAGAATGCCTCAGGCTTGTCCCAGTGTTTGCCATACACTTGTGTTTTTTCATCTGCACAGGGTAACGAATAGATGGAGATTAACCACTGCAGTTCAAAGTAGTATCAGATAATGATTTAAAGCTTCAGCAAAGTTTATTGTATTACAAACATTTTTTAATTTAAAGGAATATTAGGAACTGGGTGGCTCTCTAGACTGGTACTTTCCTGTGTAGATTATTTTTTGATTCACTAAAACCAAAGAGATTTGAGGATGTGCCTCCAGCCTGGATAACACATTGTGCTTCCCTGCCATCCCTGCCTTCTGTTCCCCACTCAGTACTGACCTTCCCAGTTACTGAGTCCTCACAAACCCTGATACTTCCTTTCACCTGCCCTGTGGAGAACTGGAGAGACAGACATGTGTGTACTTGCTCATTCACTGCTTCCAGCACCTGGCTGCCAGTGTACCCTCATCTCCTGATTTCCTTCCTGAGTCTCCTCATTGCCCCTGGAAATCCCTCTTGGCACACAGGATTGTTCAGGAGGAGCTGTTTCCTGCTGTTTACCAACATGGGCTGTGGCTTTCTTTGCCTCTGCCAGGTGTTGAAGGGGAGTGTACAGAGCACGAATACAAGGGCTGCTGATTGTTGACACCAATATTGTATATGAAAACAGTCACAATTTCCCAGTTTCTCAAGGATTGGGTGGATAAATTATTGAGATCTTCCCTTGCATTCCATAAATAGTGAGAAAACCTCGTCAGTCTCTAGTTCTGCCCTGTGCGAGTCATGCAGAGCAGTAGAGGTGTGTGTGTAGCAGATGATGGGTGTGTGTCTCCAATGAGATTGCCAAAGATTAGAGAACCAGACAGAGCAGACTTTCAAACATAATCTGTTTAACAGCTTATTCCACTTTTCCCCTTCATTCATCCCATCTGCCTGTTTGCTGAGTAATGTATAGCCTTGCATAGGTGGACTGTCAGGAATACTTTCCATTAGATGCAGTAACATATGGGCCAGGTTTACGTGCTGGTTCCTGTGATGTATTTGTAATTATATTGGCTCCTTAATAGCCATTAACTTGGCCTGGTAAAGAGATGTTTTTTATCATTAAAAAATGAAATGAAATTTAGTTTTACTAAATCCCTAAATTCAATACTACTTTGGTTTAAACTGCCCAAAAGTTGGGTGTCCAGGGCTAAGCTGGGTAGTGTAGGCTGCTCTCTGCACACACCGAGGTCTTCATCCTGATGATAAAGGGAAAAACTCCACCCATGGGACAGCTGGTGCAATGTAGGTCAGCTGAGTCACCTTCCTCAGGTGCCTGTCTTCGCTAGAAAAGGATCCAATTATGCCAAGCTTAGACTTAAATACCTGACTCGAAATGCCTAATTTTAGGACAGGTTTCTTGCTGAGCCTTTAATTGGCAGCAGTATTGTCCGGTTGTTACTATTTCAGGAAGGTTTAATGTTGAGGCCCCTCATGCTGCTGTGAGTCTGTCCCTGATCATCGATGGAGAAAGTGGTGGCTGGTGTGTTTAGAGAGAAAAGGTCACAGGCCCTTTCTTAAGCACCTGTGATGAAAACCATCGCTGGCAGTTCCTTCTGTAGGAACGCCTGGAAATGCAAGTTCATATCGTGGGGTAGTTTGGGTTTGTCAAGGCTGTTGACAAAATTTAGTAACTTCTTTTAATTTTCTGCTGGGGAATAACTTGAGGAGTGTCAAGTCTATAGCAAAGTGTAAGTAAGGTCTGTTTTACTGAACGTCAGTGAAATGTGCTTGTAAATTCCTCTGTAAAAAGATGTATAGAACATGTCCTTAACTTCCTTCTGTCTGCAATTCCAGAAATGCTGCAGTCTCTGGCACAGCGTCCGGCTCCAGCAAATACTAACCGGGAGCGGCGACCTCGTTACCAGCATCCGAAGGGAGCACCTAATGCTGATCTAATCTTTAAAACCGGTGGGAGGTAGGACAATCTTCCCTTAAATGTGGTAATTCTGGTTCTAGGCGAGTAATTACCTTCATAATTGCAACAGATAATGATCTGTGTAGTGGAGTGGGTTGGTTATTCCTCCCGTTCTGAAGCATTCTGTTAAAAAACTGAGCAGTGCTTTGTGCTTCCAGCACAGTGCCTGTGAATACCTCTCTGACAGGGGTTTGGAAGCCAGAGGATTATTTTCAGTCCTCAAATGGCTGGTAGAATCTGAGCCTGTTTCTGTAGGGGAAAAGATGCAAGTCTGCTTTCGTAGGGGAAGAGGGTATTTTTGAGTATTTAGAGAAATTCCCATTATACTGTTGCTGCTTGGGGAATTTGGCAGCTATTCCTCTGTATTTGATGCCCTGAATGGAAAGTAAATACAGTAAAGGTGGTGAGGGGGGAGGATAACTTTCAATTTATGATGTGCAAGAGCACACCAAAACCAGTATTAACATGAAAAGAGTAATTCCAGATTGCCTAATAGTTGTTCTGAGGCTTTAATATATTTGAGTGTCTTTTCTCACTCAGAGTAAGCTTGCAAATAAACCATTAAATTAACCCTGCAGCACAAATTGGAATAGACAGTTTCAGGTGAAACACAGACTTGCTTTCATGTTTCTCCTTTCTTTGCAAGTTCATTTTGGAGGTGGATGGATGGGAGCAGCAACTGTGAAGGGACAGTTTACCTGCTCATGGTTCTGTCTCTGTAAACTGCAAAGAAGTTAATGTGATGTGTCAATCTTGTGTTCCAGTAGCATTGCCAACTTCATGGGACACGTTTATAGTAATTTTGTAATGTCCTGATAATCACTCTGATTGCAGTGACTCAGTGACTGCACTGAGACCCCAGTACAGATACTGCTTGTACAAAAAAACACCAAAAACCTTTCTTTTTCAAGAGATTGCAAGTTAAAAGAAATGCTCTTTAAAAATGAGCTAGATGTAACTCAGTAAAATGAGCAGTGTTTTTCATTTCATTTTTTCATATCACTGTGGCCTAATGCTGTCCTAGAAATACAGACTGTTCAGTTACACTGAATTGCCACAACACTTGCAGGTGTTTCATAAATAACTGTGCCATCTTCTGTTCTTTCAGTCATCTTTCCCAAAGGCCTTGAACCTGCATGAGGAGCACACTGCAGTTATTCTTTAAGTACAGCAGCCAGATCAGTAGATGTGATATTTGCAGATTTCTTTTAAATGCAGTTCTTTAGAAAACCTTTTATTTTCAGATGTTCTGGAGAAAGTATAATTTAGGACTTCCCTGTGAAGTAGGTCAGACATTGTTCAGCAAACAGTTTGAGTAGTGTTTGCTTGTTCCAACAGCTGTGCCATGTGCTTCCAGTTCTGATGTAGTTTTGTGTTGTGTAATTTACTCTTTGTTCCTTGTAATCCATGAGCTCCTTAGAACAGAGACCAGGACGTTTGTTTTAGCAGGTGTATTTTATGTGTTGTGTGCTGCAGTGCTCTGCCTTGCAGTCATGCCTCGGTTGAGCCATCTCAGCCTGCAGGAAGGGAATGTGACTTTCCTTAACTCCAGCTGAAAGGTATTTAAGCAGATTTATTTACAGCAGTCTGTGGGTCCACCAATGGCTTCCCACTGGCATAGATAGTCACCTACACTTTAGGGTTTCTGATTGTTAGGATATATTGAAGATTGTCTTCTTTGCCTGGTGCACTGCAGTCTGTGCCCAGGCTACCCTCAGGTTTTAGTTGTTACCCTGTACATTCTGAGGATACCAGAGTATCTTGCTGATAGCAAATAGGAACTGGGCTGTTAATTTTGGTACCTGTTTGGGGCAGGTTTCCCATTCCTACATGTCAGAACCACTGTGTGTAATACAGTTGTTACCACTTCTATAAGTGCACTGTGTCGTGTTGGTGCTTCTTTGTATCTGTAAATGACTGATATGTCTTGTAATAATAACTGAAACTGATTTGAAATAGTAATTTGTTGCTTTCTTTAAGGAGTTTTTTATTTTTATTTATTCTTTTTTATTTTAAATGTCCTGAGATTAGGGATAATCTGGTTGATTCCACTGTAAAATACAACCTGAGAGGTTCCAATAGCCAAGGTAGGGATGAGCCTTTCTTGCAATTCAGGTAGTGTTAATAGAAGAGAAATCAGTTAGTTGTTTTTACCTTTGCTTTTGTGTTGCTAAACATGTCCTAAGCACCGTGTTTCAAACACCTTTTAGGCAGTTAAATCTGAATCTACCTATTGGAACAGTTGATTTCAGCAGTTAATGAAGGCAGCATTGGGTTCTTCCATGTTTTTGACCTTGAACGGCTGGATCTCGCTGAGCAATTAGCCCTATATATTTAAAAAAAAGCAAAAACAAGACAAGAGAGAAATCTTTTGCAGTGTTTGTCATGTTAATGTCCTTTTTCTGTAGTGAAGTGAATGCAGTGAGGTTTACAGGCTTTGTCAGGTTTCTTACTATTCGGCGTGTGCAAAAGGCTGGATCAAAAATTGGAGTTTCTTGCTGTTTGTGTGGAATTGCCTGCTTGTATTGCCTCAGGTTTGGAGACCTGCTAATCCTGTAAGGTGGAGATTCTTTCTGGGACTTGTGCATTTAAGCCTGACTGGCCTTAAAGATAATTTAATGTGACTCCATTAAAAGCCGGGTCCCTTGATTTGCTTCAGCAGCACAGGGAAGGCAACAATTTTGTCTCTGCCTCGAGTTCTGTAGCGTTTGTGTGTTTAAGAGAGGACTTTGGCTCTCAGGCTGTTAAACTGATACTTTCAGGAAACACAAAATTTACTAAAGTAATTTTTTTTTGTGATGGGATTATCATGAAAATAGACTTACAATTATGAAAAGCCTCTCATTTAAAAAAAATAGTGCTTTTCCTGTTTAAAGAGGATTGAGATCCATTAAATGGCTTCATTTTAAAGTGAAATTAAAATAACCACATTATATAAAATCCATTTAAAAATATTGATTACCAAGAAAGAAAAAATAATTACAGTGAGAAATTTGACTATAGAGAAACAGGCCTTACCAAGGGGTTGTATCTTGTTAAATCTCTCCTTATTAAAAGCAGCAACCTTAAAACTCAGTGTTGCTTTGGAATTACAGTGGAGAGGGGCCTGCCTGTGTGCACAGTCCCTCTGGGGAGGCAGGTGGAAGCTGGGAAACTAAATGATATTCAAGTTAAGTGGTGACTTTACATCTCCTGTTTGCAGCTGACTCGTACTTCTCTTTAACCCATTTAATAAAGAAAAATGAAGCGTAGCAGTAATAACAGGATGCTGGGCTTTTATTAGCTAAATATTCCCATCATAGGATATTGCATTAATGCTGAAAAATCCGAGTATGGATAATAAGGAAAAATCGGAATTTAACATAATTTCCTGTTTCAGCTACAGGACAAACACGCTTTATACATGGCCTGTCATGTAGCTGATGCACTGACCAAAACTATATAAATGAAGTTTTGAATTCAGTTCTTACTGAGATGAGCCTTTTAAGCACAGCTGAGAAATTCCAATGCTCCTTTCCCCAGCTGTTTTATGGAAGGAGAGTCCAGAGTAGGGATATTGGAGTAGGGGCTTGGTTCCAAATCTGCAGCTTCTTCTGGTGGACTGCCCTGGAACTGAAGGAAGAGGAGTAAGAAAGGCCTCATGTTTTTGCCTGGGTGAGATGGTGCTTCTTGGGCTCTGTTAATGTCAGTGTCTGACCCAGACAGCAGAGCTGGAGAGAGACCTGATCACAGCTGTGTTTTAGAGGTAAAGGAAGGCAAAATTGTATTTATTAGCCATATTCATTTATAAAGAGTCTGTGTTTAAAAAAGTTCTTTCAATATAAATACCGACAGCAGTCAAAGAAAACTCCCTGCAGTCTTGTGGCCCTCTGGAAACTAAATAGCAATCCCTAGAACACCTTCCAGCTCCCAGCCCACTCTGCACACTGTGACTTTGACTTGTCTTTGTCAGGGCATTTTATTTTTGATGAACAGATAAGAGTATAAAACACCTTGCACTAATTAAGATTCTCTTAGGTAAGTCCAGCTTTTGTGGGCTATTTGAATTTGTAATGTTCACAGTATGGAAGTTTAGAATTCAGATTTGTTAGGGAATTACAGGGACACCTTGCTATTTTCTATTTCATGTTCTTGGTTTTGGTTAATGTGATTAGGGGAGAGAGAACAAGGCACATCAAAGCTGAGATGAAAAAGCAAAGTAGTGAGCTGAAAGAGGAGGTGTTTGGAGAAGGAAGTTTGTGAAGGAATTATGAAGAAATACAGTACTGCAGAAATGCAGAGAGCTTTGGGATTGGAGGGCATGAGGGGATTAGGGAGAAGTGTGAAATCTGACTTCAAAGGTCTCACATCTTAAGAAAAAGATGATCATTGTGATCTTGTGATGTCAGCAGCTTGCAGAAGGGACTTGATTATTGATGTTCTCCTGGGCACTCTCAGTTTAAGCTGCAATGTCTTGCTGACTTAGCTCTCTCAGCTTCATCTGTGTAATGGATTTGGGATTATTCCACAGCCTATACTATGGTGTGGTATTTCTGTGTGTTTTCACAGATTCCAGTTTCTACTCCAGCCATGGTCAGGTTCAGGTGGTTCTCTGTATTTCTCTGCCATAGAGTATGTGGGCAGAGTTTGTGCTCAGCAATGGCATGAGAAGCTGACTGTGTGATTTTTGTACAAATTAATAACTGTCAGTAGCAGGAAGGGAAGTGGGAGGAGGAGAGATTGCAGAAAATTGATTGATTTTGCCCATAGAGTTCAAGATGGGTTTAATTACAACTGTGTGCTGAGTTTGACCTTGCCCAGTACAGGTTTGGATCGAGTTTACTAGTTCAGACAGAAGTGTGAGATACTGGGTTTGGGAAAAACTACTACTAAGATTTTTGGCAGCAGCACCTTGCTGTAATCACTGTAACACAGCTCTGTCACCAGCATGTCCTGGCAGCTGCTGGTTTGGGTGAGAGGCATTTGTACAAAATCAGATATGTGCAGCCAGTCCCAGCCCTTCTCCTTCCTCATCAGCAGTAGACTTATTTTTTAAGGGGAAATGAAGAGGTGAAAGCATGATCCTTCAGTTCAGTGGTGTTTGAAGTGTCTTCTTTGTTGTAACATTCTTCAAGTGAGATCTCGAGTCTTCTAAAAATACCGAAATTAAAGTTCCTTTCTATTGAAAACACGTAGCCATTATTCCTGATATTGAGTGTGCCACAAAGAATTGGAGTGTTACATTATGTAACACTAAAAGGTGCTTAAAACCAAATAACAGAAGCAATACTGCAGTGAGTTCTACTGAAGCATCAGCTCAGGACTTCTGGCAGAAACACACACGTAAATAAAACACAAATCCTGGATATCAGAGCAAAGCAGCCCGTGCAAATACAGGAGTAGTGTGAAAGCCTCATCTGGTACAGGAAATGCAGAAGTTACTGTGTCCAGTTAAGATACCTGTAACATTTTTCTTGCAAGATTTTCAGTAGAAAACAGGTTTAAATGAAATGACTGTTCAAGAAACACTGGAAGTTTATGCACTGATGTAAAGAAACATGAACTGTTGTGTTTACGTGGTAAAAGATCTGTGTGTGTAGCCTTGGAGATTTCTTGTAAATGTTGAAGTTTTACTTTGCTGTGTATTATTAATTTTAATTTGCAGTCTAGAAACCAGCTGAAAACCAGCCCAGCTACAGTTACTGGCTGTTGTTCTTAAAAGGACTAAATGTGATTTGTGTGTAGAGGTGTGTTTCATGAACAAGGGATGATGAAAGACTAATACAAATGCTGACTCTAAAAAGTTTCTAACCAATTATTTGCCTATGAAAAGCCCTCTGTAACATTTCTGCAGGACTTCTAAGTGTTAAGAAACTCCACAGAAAGATGAAAACTCTTTAAGGTAACCTGTTTTTCAGCAAATTTGCAGCTCAGCTTCAGTAGTTCAGCATCTCATCCAGGAGGATAAAGGTGCAGATTATCCACCTTCTATTGGCTGATGTTGCCTTTGGAAATGTTTGTGCAGGAAACAGAAATTCACAGCCTTATGTTAGAGGGCAAAGCAATATCAGAGTGACTGGCAGGTGCTCTGGGTGGCTGCTGGCCTGCAGGGTTCTGGTGCTCTCCCCCTGAACTGTTTCCTCTCTCCGTTCTTCCCGCAGGAGACGTTGATCCAGCAGCCGGTGTCATTTCATTAGGTCCTGTATCTCTGGTGTTGTGGAGTCCTCCAGCGATTAAACAAGAGCAGTGGACACATCTCAGCATGTCAGTCTAGAGCGTTCAGAAAACCTGGGACAGGCTGGGGCCGTGGGGCAGAAAGAGCAGCCTCCCCTCTCCCCCCCCACCCCCCCAAAAAAAGCTTTTTGTTATGGGAACCGTGTTGAGGGTTAATCTCCTGGGAGTAGAAGTCAGTGAACGAGGTGGTGAACTTGGCCAGCTCACTGAAAGCAGAGATCAGCCAGAAGTTGAGACGGGTGACACTGGAACGGGAAAGGTCTTTGGCAGCTCCGTGGGCAGGAAAACAAAGCTCTGAACTCACCACAAGTTCTGTTATCTCCGAATGGAGCACTCGGTGTTGGAAGAATGTTCTTTGCGGGCTGCAGATCTACAGTAGGAACACGTAGAGCAAACGGCAGAATCCAAAAGGAACCCCTGACAAGTAGGATAACTTCTCAAACACTCCTCAGTGAGGACGTGCTCGGTTAAGGAAGAGCCTTTTGCTGCCAGATGCACGAGAAAGGGGGTGGGGAGGGGTGAAAAACTGAAGAGCCAAGGAGGTAAAATGTCTGTTAAGGTTTAAAATAGAAAGTGAAGTTGATGAACAGGGGGTGTTGACTCGTACTGCTTGGAACAGCCTGACACCAGCCTAAGGACAGGGATATAGTTGAGCCCATTGTATGTATCATTGAAAACCAAAACGTGCCAGTCAGCATAACAGGAGGATGTCAAGGAGTGGATCCAAATACCTTGTTGATCTTCATGGGTTGATAAGCCTCTGTGTCTATTGAAACAAACAAAAAAGTTTAAAAAAAAAAAAGATTTAAGTCTGGAAGCAAGTAGAATTTTTATTTTTTTTCTAAGTAGAAATGAGTTTTCTTGGTCTGTTTCTGACAATCTGTTATTTATTAGCATAGGGTTTTGTTTGCTTTCAGGTAGAGGTAGTTCATTGAGTTAAGGAGCTCATCTGTATGTTACTACTAATTCTTTTTTCTAGCTCTTTTAAAATCCTTTTTACCACTGGTTTTGGTTTCTGCATGTAGGAAGAGAGACTTGTACAATTGTAACATTTCATACAGAAATGCCGCCCGATCTTCACCAGCTTCAGAAATCTGACCTTTGCCAATGCTGCAATAAAGTGTTGTAATTTAGAGTCGTGTCTGTCTCGTGACCTTCGCTTTGTTTTGGAGGGTTTGTGGTCTTCGTGGGCTCCAATTCGGACAGGAATTCCAGGTCTTTGATTCAAGCCTTATGTGATTCTTTTCATATCGTTTTTTTCCACATGAAAATCATGGGTATGTTTATTAATCACATTTAGCTCCTCCAGGAATGTCTCCTACAGCAATATGACCACATCCACTGGTCAGATCCAATTTCTGCTTCTCTGTGGAACAGTGCCTACCAATTCCTAATAGCAAATTAAGCATCTAATTGTGGTTCAAACTAAAATCAACTTCCTTTACTCAATGTGCTGCTTAGTTCAAAAAGCATTTAATTTATGCAGATTGAAAAACTGCATAAAAATAAAACATTAGCTCTGTTCTGTATGTGCCAGTCCAATACCTTGGATGGAATTGGGATCAATGGAAATATCTTTATAAAATTATTTGCTAAAAATAATTTCTGGTCATCTGAGGATTTCCTTGACTTCAAACTGAAATCAAAGAACAATCCAGTGAAACCTTTTGAAGTTTAATTTTAAAATTAATTATTCTAATGTTGTGCTGAATAAAAACTTCTGAGATCATTGTGAATGAAACAATAGGGGTTGAATGTATGGGGCCAGACTTTTAGCAGGGCCTGTTAAGGAGTTATGGTTTAAAGTAAAAAAGGGTCAATATATATTAGACATAAGGAAGAAATTTTTTACAATGAGGGTGGTGAAACACTGGCACAGGTTTTGCAGAGAGGTGGTGGATGCGCCATCCCTGGAAACATTCAAAGTTTCAACCTGATCTGCAATGAGCAGGAACATCTTCAACCAGAGGAGTTAAACTGGGTGACCTTTAGAGGTCCCTTCCAACCCAAACCATTCTATGAGATACAGAAAAAAATTAAAATTGCATCCTATTTATCCTTTGCCTTCCTGTTTGCTGTCCCCACACCCTCCTGGTGGGGCTGGATGCTGCCCTGCTGCTCACAGAGCAGTTCCACCACCTGATCCATGTTCAGGTTGTTGCTGCAGGATTGCATGGCTCCCTCTCGTGTCATTAGAATCCTTTGTCTTCCTCTAAAGGGAATTTAATTAAAATGATGGAGTGTGCAGCCTGGGTTTCATACAGGAATAGGGGCATAACCTATACTTTGGTCATTGTCACCTATGAATATTGCTGCAGGATGTGTATTTTAATTAATGAAATCACATTTAATATCATTGCTTCTCTTTCCCTACAGTGCAGTGAGCCAGGTCACTGGAGAAATCATCCCAAGTGCAGCCTGTGGCACCGTTTGGTGGGGCAGAGGGTGTTCCTTTGGGAGCATTTCTCCCGGGATGCTGGTGGAAGGTGTCTGCAGCAGTGTTCCTGAGTGGGCATGGAAGGAGTTATGTCTGGGAAAACATGCATAGATGAAGGAGAAATCATGTCCTTGATTTTGTAAAAGATCCCTGTTATCTTATCGTTCTGTGGAAGGAATTTGGGCTGAAGTCAGGCCCTGGAGTTATGTCTTGGCTGATGGGAGGCTCATGGAGCTGCCTCACTGGCAGACACAAAGTGCTGCAGGTTTGTACTCAACAGTTCTTGTGCCTCAGTTTTTGATGGGCATTTCCTACATCTCTGAAGCCTTTAAAGCTCCAGGCAGGGACTGGGGGAATGAAGTCCTTCCCATGGTAGGAGACAAGTTTGTGACCATCTGAGGAGCCTGAGCATGTGTAAGTCCATGGGAACCAGGCAAAATATCCCTGAGGGCATCCCAGAGGCTGAAGCAACTCTCCTGTGAGGGAAGCCTTGCGAGCTGGAATGGTTCAGCCTGGAGAAGAGAAGGGTTCAGGGAGACCTTGGAGCAGAACTTCAACACTTAGAGAGGGCTTTTAAAGAAAGATGGAGAGAGGCTTCTTAGGGTCTGTAGTGACAGCACAAGGGGCAGTGGTTTGAAACTGGGACAGAGTAGGTTTAGATTGAACTTAGGGATGAAATTCTTCTCTGTGAGGGTGGTGAGGCCCTGGCACAAGATGCCCAGAGAAGTGTCTGCCCCATCCCTGGAAGTGTTCAAGGCCAAGTTGGGATGGGGCTTTGAGCAACCTGATCTGGTGGAAGCTGTGTCCCTGTTTGGGGCAGAGGGGTTGGAATGAGATGATAACTTTTAAGGTCCCTTCCAACCCAAACCATTCCATTATTTATGGCACATCATTTGAAAGCGTGTTGGAGCTCTGGTGCTGCATTAGCCCTTGCTGTGGGATGGAGCCAAGGTGGCTGGGAAGCTCTTGAATTGGGAATTGATCCAGGAATGTCAGTACTTGCAGGCAACATCTGGTGGTTTTGGGTGTCTTTCTCTACCTGCAGTGATGTGACAAAAAAAGAAAAGGTAGAAATCTTTTTTCTTTTTTTTCATGAATTGCTGAGTTTTCAGACTTGCCATAATTTCAACTTCCCAGGCCTTCAGCAAAAGAATTCTGTTGTGCTGCTGCTTCTGTTATGTAGATAAAATACTGTATACAAGCACTTGAATGCACTACACCACAGCACACATAATGCAAATTTGTGTATATTAAGGCTTAGAAAACCACTGCTGTATTGTGGGCTCTCTCTCATTTCCTCAAGTTCTCAGCACTTTTCCACTTGCCTGCTCTGGCAGAGCAGTAATTGTGTGCTTGGCAGGGCAGCAGGATGAGCTGTGAGGAGCTGCCGTGCCCGGCTCCGGCGCTTTGCTGACACAGCTGTCTCTGCTTTACCTGGAATGTGTTTGGCTGGAGTCAGTGTGGTAAATGAGAAGTGCTGACTTGGGAACCAGCCCGGGATGGGTCTGTGGGCCGGCAGCTCGGCTTTCCCAGCCTGGACAGCTCATCCATGGCAGGCAAGGAGCACCCCATGCACCTCTGACCCAAAAAACCTCTGGCACAGCTGGGAAGGGGAGCACAGAGGGGTGGGAGGTGTGAGTGAAGGTGGGTAGACAAAAAGGTAAGTAAACAAACTCAGTAATTCCCCCAAAAAGTGGTGCTGTAGCAGTAGGACTACGTCCTCGCCAGGAGAGTGAATGTTTTCAAAAGGAACCCATCAATGAGGTTTCCATGAGCCTGCTGCTGCCCCCTGGTAAATACATCAGTCTTGTCTTTATTTCTTTCCCCTCTTTCAGCTTCCTCACTAATTTGTTCCACACTGAGGTTTTCCTCAGCCGTTCTGCCCTGCTGAAGATGCTTCTCTGAGATGACACTTCACTGTCTCTTCTCAGAACTTAACTATAAATAGTTTTTTTTCCAACCACTCCTAAGGAAATCCCAGTGTACTGGGAGTAGGAAACTATTTGAGCAAGAATCAAACAAATGAGCAAATGTCAAAATATTTACTTGTATTGTTTGAACTATAAACTTTGCTTTTAAGTTATTATTGTCAGGTTATGATTGTGCCATTAAAACACTTGGTGTTTATGATCCTTGTTAGAAGAACAAACAGGATTTTGTAGAAAAGCCTCTCTCCCTCCTTCCTTCCTTCCTTCCTTCCATTACCTGGATCCAAGCTGTCAGGCAAATAAAAAAAGTGGTTGAGGCACTTAAAAAGAAGGAAGACATTTAGATATTGCTGATGTTTATTTGTTCTCTGACATTTACCTGCAGAAACAAGGTTTCTGTTGTGTGAGGGATAAAGGGGAGCAATCTTTTCCACTGGGAACAAGTCATAGTTGACAGCCCAAGAACTTGAAAACTTTGTTGTATTTAGCACTTAGTTGTTCTGGGGTGTGTTTTGCAGTTTTTTGGTGGCACCCCATCACAGTCTCTTAATGTTTTGCAGCCCTAATGCTCCCAACTGGGACCTGGAAGTGATCCCAGGTGCTGGTGATGCTCCTCTCACCCCAGGTACCACCTGGCTCTGGAGAAAGCTGGGGCTGATTGTGTTTTGGGTCCTGTGGCTGCAGAAGGTACCTGGCTGCAGGCTCTGCTCCCTCCCTTTGATGGAAGTTACCCACAGAACCTGCTCAGGACTGTGGTTTTCCACCTGCTGGTCCTTCCTCCTGGGATTTAAAGCCACCATGTAGTCCCTTTAAAAGCCTCTTCTCTGGTTACCTTGGTTGAATCAAACCACATATCCTCATTTTGGAGGTAGACATCAGTTTATTTCTTTAAGGTCCCTTCCAACCCAAGCCTTTCTACTCTTCTGAACCCTTGGCTGACTTCCTGGTTGGAATCAGCACTGCCATGGAAGAGCAGTGACTGAGTGACTGTGACCATCTCTCCTGAGTCCTCCTTGCTGTGCCAGTATCCAATTTTTAAAATTATCTATCCTATATATATTATCAGTATATACACGCACACATCTCTTGTATATCTGTTCAGGGTGAGCTAAAGATGAGAAGTTCTCTCCTGGGAAGCAAGACTTGAACACATCAGGAAGGCTTTCATAACCCACCTGAAGGGAGGTTTGGTCTCCACTGTATTAATCCAGTAAGTGGTTGTCAAATTGCTGCACGCTGCTGGAAGTTGCATCCCTGGAGCAACGAAAATGAAGATAAAAAAGTAGTGAGAGGGATCTCAGAGGCAGCTTTGGCTTTTAGTATCTATTCTCTGAGAAGCTTTTCATGTGGAGATGGGGGTTGCAGCTTCCTCCTTGGGCTCAGGGCAGGAAGAGCCTTTTCCTGGGAGGAAGACACAGCTTCAGTCCACTCTTCTCCAGGAATTCAGCTGAGCTCTTCCAGGCAGACACCAGTTCCTCATCCCCCATGTGGCAGGCTTTCTCTTCCAGTGGAAAGCTGGATGCAACAGCAGGACTTACACAGTCTAACTCTCCTACTGTAGCGCCCAAGAGGCGTAATTGTGGTTTGTTATTCATGCTGGTCCCAAATCCCACGCCCATGAAACCAGTTCATTACTGGCTGTGAGTCTCACCTGACGTAAAATCAGAGCAGCTTTGGGGTTCAGAGAAAGCCTCACTTGCCTGCAGAGTGTCACTGCAGAGGGAAGTCTCTGCACAGAGCCAAAGGGTTTATTGTAGGATGCACCAGGAATGGCTGTGCTGGGCACACAGTGCCCATTTCCTGGGCTGGAGTGCACTGGAAAACCCATGCCATAAATAAAAATGAAACCTAGTCAGGCAAACAAAAATCCATTTAGTGGGCAGGAAATGTTCCACAGTAATGAAGTTTGTGTCGTGAAGCCTGAGGGCCCTGTTGGTCCTCTACCCTTGTGCAGGGTTGGATATTGGAAATAGAAATGTGCTGACAACTGTTTCTTAATAGATGTTTAAATATGAAGCCATAACCTCTCTCCTGTCATGGCAGCTTGCAACAATACTCTTTTCCGTGTGGTGTCATTCCACCCTCTGAGCATCAGTACAATGGGTGGCTTATCTTTGTTAATCAGAGTAGGAACAACTCATGGCACACGTGAGCCTGAGCTTCCAGGCTGCTGCATTTTCTCCTGGGCTGGCAAGGTGATGCTACCAAAGGGGTAGGTGTGGTGGGAGAGGAAGGGTGATTCAGGATTAGTGCACCAGCCTGGAAACCCCAAGGTCAAGCTCTGCCCTTTTTCCTTGGTTTAACACCATTGCCCTTGTTTCCCAGCTGGAAAATGCAGCCTTGCCTTTCCTTGTGGGAATGGATAAGCAAGCAGAGAACAGATAAAAAAATTACACAATTTTCTGATTCTGACATCAATAACAGAAACTCAGAGAGTTGAGAGCTTCCTTTGAAATGATGGGAAAAAACACATCCAGAACATTTGATGGTGAAGTTGACCTCCCCAGCCCTGTGAGGAAATGAGCAATCCCGTTATAACAGGGGCTGAATCAGAGAGGGAAGTGACTTGCACGGGAAGCCTCTGTCAGCAGTAAGAGTGGGATGCTGTGATGGAGCACGAGCTGTGCCCAGCAAGGCCTGGGGGCTCCGAGCAGCTCCCTGCTGGCTCTCTGGGTCCAGGGAGGAGCATTGTGCCCTGTCCCACAGCTGCACTGAGCTCACCCCAGGCTGAACAAGACATGGCTTGACATGGGACCTGTCCTGGGGTCCCTGTGGGGCTTTGGCAGGGAGTGTGGTGACCCTGGGAGAGCTGGGATGTGGTTCTGTGAGCCCCTCAGAAAGAGAAGGGTGATGCTCAGCAGTAACCACAAAGCTGCTGTTCCCCCTGGTCCTGGCTGGTCTCTGGGTGGAACATCCCTTGCCTGCCCCAGCCCTGTGTCCTTGGCCTGTTGGTCAGAGGCTTTCCCAGTAACTCCTGTAATCCATGTTTGCAAACTGGGAAAGGGAGAGGAGGGCTGTCCCTGCTCCTCTGCAGCAGCACCTTGGGAAGGGAGAGGCACCTTTCAATGGGATGGAAGGCACTGGTTAGCAATGCTGCCCAGGCCCAGGTGCTCCGGGTGCCTCAGAGCTCCACACGGGGCTGATAGCGAGCAAAGCAGGAGAATTTCACCATAGATAAAGTGAGACAACCCTTTCCTTGTGCCCAGGGCAGTGTCCCAGTGCCCAGGTGAGTGCTGTAGCATGTGGCAGGCACTGAGCTGGTGGGAAGGGTGGCCGAGGTGACACCTCTGCGGGCTCAGTGGGGACACTGCACTGGGTGAGCCATCCCAAGGGAAGGACTAAAGCCAAAATCTATGACAGACCTCGGGCAGCAGCTCAACAGCGTCCTTGGCTGGCTGGTTTTGGGAATTGGAGCTGCTTCCTGACTTGGTCAAGCAAACGATTTTAAGTATTTATTGTCTTTTAAATTCAAATGTTCAGAATATGGTGCTTTTTCAATGATGGGGGGAAGGGAGGCACCAAACTCAAAACACCTGGTGATTGTTTGCCCCTCAGGTGAGGACACAGTAGCAGCTGCATCTCTTGATGAGGCACCGACACCCACCTGAGAAGAAAATAATGATTCTGGGTAAGAGTGTCTCAGCAGCTTTGGGAACCACTCAGAATTAGTTTCTGACTCCTGGGGCTCTGTGAAACATTCATTAAAGCTCAGGGGCAGGTGCAAAGATCCATGAACAAAAGAGAAATTGAAGCTGAGTTGCTCCCTCCAGCCTGCCAGCTGGTTTATCTACCCATCCTCGTGCCTGTGCAGTTTAATCCTGAAGTTACTGGAGCCTCTCCTGGATTTCTTTTTTTGGCCAGCAGCAGGTAATTATGGCCCAGTGGAAAAATACTATTAACAAAAATAATCTTTCCTCGCAGTTCCCTTGAGGTAAGAACACATCTGACCATTTGGAGATGTAGTCAGTGATGCACCGATGGCTTTTCAGGGAAGGCATTTCCTCATCTGGGAGGAGTCACCTCAAATGGGAAGAGAAACCCCGTTCTGAGGGGAAGAAAAAAAGACCAAACAAAACCAAAACACACATGAGAAGGGTGTGTTCCCTTGGAAGGGCCTGGCTCCATCCAGTCTCAGGACTCTCCTTACCTCAGAGGAAAAGATATTTATAGTTTGGGAGTCAAAGCAGGGATGGACTGATCTGCCTTTGCCTCAGTGTGATGCAGGGATTATCTGAAAGCAAGAGCCAGTGCAGGGAAGGTGATCAGGTTTGGCTGGAACTTGGGAAAAAGGAGAGTGAGAAGGGCCAGGTAACTCAGGAGGAACACAAGAACATGGTGAGGTTGTGCAGAGATAAAGCTTAACTGGAACTTAAACATGGCTACTTCTTTAAAAGCCAGAAAAGAATAGTTTCTGTAAATACATCAGCAACAGCAGGAGGGCAGAGGGGAATCTCCATCCTCTGTGGAATGCAGGAGGAACCAGTGACAAAGGATGAGGAAAAGGCTGAGGTACTTAATGCCCTCTTTGCCTCAGTCTGTAATAGCAGGATCAGTTTTGTCTGAAATACAGAGATGGGGAACAGAGTGAAGCCCCCATAATCCAAGTGGAAATGGTCAGTGAGCTGCTACAGCACTTGGACACACACAGGTCCACGGGGCCAATGGGATCCACCCAAGGGTGCTGTGGGAGCATGTCGAAGTGCTCACTGAGCCACTTCCCATCACTTACCAGCAGTCCTGGCTCAGCACGGAGGTCCCTGTTGGCCAGTGTGATTCCCATCTATAGGAAGGGCTGGAAGGAGGATCCGTGGAACTACAGGCCTGTCAGCCTGCCCTCAGTGCCAGGGATGGCCGTGGATCATCCTGAGTGCCAACACACCACACATGCAGGACAGCCAGGGGANGCTGTGCCCAGCAAGGCCTGGGGGCTCCGAGCAGCTCCCTGCTGGCTCTCTGGGTCCAGGGAGGAGCATTGTGCCCTGTCCCACAGCTGCACTGAGCTCACCCCAGGCTGAACAAGACATGGCTTGACATGGGACCTGTCCTGGGGTCCCTGTGGGGCTTTGGCAGGGAGTGTGGTGACCCTGGGAGAGCTGGGATGTGGTTCTGTGAGCCCCTCAGAAAGAGAAGGGTGATGCTCAGCAGTAACCACAAAGCTGCTGCTCCCCCTGGTCCTGGCTGGTCTCTGGGTGGAACATCCCTTGCCTGCCCCAGCCCTGTGTCCTTGGCCTGTTGGTCAGAGGCTTTCCCAGTAACTCCTGTAATCCATGTTTGCAAACTGGGAAAGGGAGAGGAGGGCTGTCCCTGCTCCTCTGCAGCAGCACCTTGGGAAGGGAGAGGCACCTTTCAATGGGATGGAAGGCACTGGTTAGCAATGCTGCCCAGGCCCAGGTGCTCCGGGTGCCTCAGAGCTCCACACGGGGCTGATAGCGAGCAAAGCAGGAGAATTTCACCATAGATAAAGTGAGACAACCCTTTCCTTGTGCCCAGGGCAGTGTCCCAGTGCCCAGGTGAGTGCTGTAGCATGTGGCAGGCACTGAGCTGGTGGGAAGGGTGGCCGAGGTGACACCTCTGCGGGCTCAGTGGGGACACTGCACTGGGTGAGCCATCCCAAGGGAAGGACTAAAGCCAAAATCTATGACAGACCTCGGGCAGCAGCTCAACAGCGTCCTTGGCTGGCTGGTTTTGGGAATTGGAGCTGCTTCCTGACTTGGTCAAGCAAACGATTTTAAGTATTTATTGTCTTTTAAATTCAAATGTTCAGAATATGGTGCTTTTTCAATGATGGGGGGAAGGGAGGCACCAAACTCAAAACACCTGGTGATTGTTTGCCCCTCAGGTGAGGACACAGTAGCAGCTGCATCTCTTGATGAGGCACCGACACCCACCTGAGAAGAAAATAATGATTCTGGGTAAGAGTGTCTCAGCAGCTTTGGGAACCACTCAGAATTAGTTTCTGACTCCTGGGGCTCTGTGAAACATTCATTAAAGCTCAGGGGCAGGTGCAAAGATCCATGAACAAAAGAGAAATTGAAGCTGAGTTGCTCCCTCCAGCCTGCCAGCTGGTTTATCTACCCATCCTCGTGCCTGTGCAGTTTAATCCTGAAGTTACTGGAGCCTCTCCTGGATTTCTTTTTTTGGCCAGCAGCAGGTAATTATGGCCCAGTGGAAAAATACTATTAACAAAAATAATCTTTCCTCGCAGTTCCCTTGAGGTAAGAACACATCTGACCATTTGGAGATGTAGTCAGTGATGCACCGATGGCTTTTCAGGGAAGGCATTTCCTCATCTGGGAGGAGTCACCTCAAATGGGAAGAGAAACCCCGTTCTGAGGGGAAGAAAAAAAGACCAAACAAAACCAAAACACACATGAGAAGGGTGTGTTCCCTTGGAAGGGCCTGGCTCCATCCAGTCTCAGGACTCTCCTTACCTCAGAGGAAAAGATATTTATAGTTTGGGAGTCAAAGCAGGGATGGACTGATCTGCCTTTGCCTCAGTGTGATGCAGGGATTATCTGAAAGCAAGAGCCAGTGCAGGGAAGGTGATCAGGTTTGGCTGGAACTTGGGAAAAAGGAGAGTGAGAAGGGCCAGGTAACTCAGGAGGAACACAAGAACATGGTGAGGTTGTGCAGAGATAAAGCTTAACTGGAACTTAAACATGGCTACTTCTTTAAAAGCCAGAAAAGAATAGTTTCTGTAAATACATCAGCAACAGCAGGAGGGCAGAGGGGAATCTCCATCCTCTGTGGAATGCAGGAGGAACCAGTGACAAAGGATGAGGAAAAGGCTGAGGTACTTAATGCCCTCTTTGCCTCAGTCTGTAATAGCAGGATCAGTTTTGTCTGAAATACAGAGATGGGGAACAGAGTGAAGCCCCCATAATCCAAGTGGAAATGGTCAGTGAGCTGCTACAGCACTTGGACACACACAGGTCCACGGGGCCAATGGGATCCACCCAAGGGTGCTGTGGGAGCATGTCGAAGTGCTCACTGAGCCACTTCCCATCACTTACCAGCAGTCCTGGCTCAGCACGGAGGTCCCTGTTGGCCAGTGTGATTCCCATCTATAGGAAGGGCTGGAAGGAGGATCCGTGGAACTACAGGCCTGTCAGCCTGCCCTCAGTGCCAGGGATGGCCGTGGATCATCCTGAGTGCCAACACACCACACATGCAGGACAGCCAGGGGATCAGGTCCAGCCAGCAGGGCTTTGGGAAAGGCAGGTCCTGCCTGACCAACCTGATCTCCTGCTACACCCAGCTGACACTTCAGTGGATCAGGGAAAGGCTGTGGATGTGCCTACCTGGACTCCAGCAAAGCCTTTGATACTGTCTCCCATGGTATTCTCCTGGAAAAGTCATCGGCCCACATCTTGGACAGGCTCCTCTCTGCTGGGCCAAGAGATGTCTGGATGGCAGGGAATGGTGCAGGATGGTGCCACATCCCACTGGTGTCTGATCATGTGTGGTGTCCCTCAGGCATCAGTGTTGGGGCCAGTCCTGCTCCATATCCTTACTGATGACCTGGACAAGGGACCAAGTGCCCCCTGGGGGAGTTTGCAGGTGACACTAAGGTGGGCAGGATCCACAGGACACTCCTCTCCCTGGGCTGAGCAGTCACAGGAATGACACCAACCAACCAGCCAGCTATGGAGGTTGGGATTTTCACCTTGGTGGGTTCAGTTACACAACTTTGAGCTTGTTCAGGACTGAAAACTTGCTGGGCTAAAACCACCACCTGCCTTCAGCCTCCTGCCTCCCCTGATCCCGTGGTGGATAACACTTTCTGAAGCTGTTTATTTTTATGGGAGAACCCAAATGCTGTGTGTGTGTATAAAATAAGCTCAGGAGTCAAAACATCAAAAGCTTCTTCCCAAAGCTGTGGCCACTTGAAAGGCTGAGTGGAGGATTTACCCTCAGCCAGGTGAGGCTCTGTAACCTGGTTTAAGTTTCATTATAGGCTGAGCCAAGTTAAATTCTCTCTCTCTGGCTCCAGGTTGGAGCTGGACACAATTACAAGAGGCCACCTGCCCTGACCTGGTTGAGACATGTACCTGAGCCTTGAGGCAGCCCTGGAAAGCTTGGAGACAGGCTGCTACACCTGCTGATGCTTTTTGGATACCACCAACATCCAACCTCGGGGATAAAAAAGTAGCTCAAGCAATTTATTTTTTTCCTAGAGTGATTTCTATTCTCTCTCTTGTGATGCATATTTGGACAAGTGTTCAACAGCACCTGTACCCTTATAAAGAAATCCTTCCTCAAAGACAAAGGCAGCAAACACAGAGTCACCTGCTCAAGAGGGAGGGGTAGGAATATTCTGTAACAGGGAACCTTGACCTGTGCAAGCAGAAAGACTGCAACACTCAGCGGGGCCACACTCACTTCTAGTAATAGCCTTGGAAACAAAGATGTGTTACTCTTCTTTCACATATACAGCATTCCTCTTGGAAAGCCATTTTAATAATGCAAACACTGTAAGAGAGAGGCTTTTGTCTAATTCACTGTTCAGGATGAACTTCGTTCCTGCAAGGACCCTGGTCACAGCTCCCGCTGCCCAGCAGTGACAATACACATCTCTGGTCAGACATAACCTTTTTTGGGGGGGTTTTTGTCCCCCCTCCTTCACCTGGTGTGACGGGGTTGAGCTCTGGCTCACACACACATCCACAGTTGCGAAACAAAAGGTTATTAAATCAATATTAGCAATTAAGAAGAGTCACCTCCCTCCTCCAAGGAGGATTCATTCTACTCAGTGACAAAGAACAAAATGCCACCTCCCATCAGCCATCACTTCATTGGGTTTATCCCAGTTTAATGGATGATTTATCAGATTTGTGCAAGACAGTCACCTCTAACACAAAGGGAAAAAAGTAAAATCACAGCAACATATACACACAAAACAAGATACACAAAATAGAGCTAAACTTATATACAGGTTATTAGCAGCTAGACTTAACTTCATTTAGTACATGGCTTTACTTACTACGGTTTTAGGCACAGAGAAGAATTTATCAGTAGGATATTTGCTATTAATGAAGGGCCACAATGAATACCTCGTTCCAAGTCCTCCCTGGGCAGAAACTGCTTTACCTAATGAAGATCTAACTCTCACTTCCCACCAGTTGAGGACACAGCCCTGCACAAAGGATGAAAGAACATGATCCAGCTAATTCAGCATACAGCAGCTTTACAATTTAGATATTAAACATCTAATTTGGTTTTTTAAATAGGGTTACATTACAGAGTTATTGAATTGGACTGAATTTCAATGAAGTAGTGTCAGGAGAATCCCCCCCTCCCCATTTGCTTAGCAGGGACTCTCAGCTGTAAACAACTCAAACAAGAGCTGGCAAGGAATGATTAGATGTGAAGATTGCTTCGTATGCACCTCACATTCATAATGAAGAATTTGCTTTACCAGGATCTAAAAGCACAAAGGTCATGAAACATTTAAATTTACTTAGCAGGTTGTGTTAATAAATTATGATGCATCATCCACATGTAGGACTCCATTCCAGTCTGCACCAGAGCACGTGCTAGGGTGTATTTTATGTGCTCCCTTGTCCTTCTGATTTAGGACTACAGGCTCAGAGCCCAGCAGAACAAGCGTGTGCTGTGCTTGCAGCATACAAGCAGCCTTTTTTGTTCCAGCAGCACATCTCACGTGTGGTTATGCATGCCTAAGTGCTCTGCCAGCCCAGGAATGGCCACATATTTTAATTACCGATTGCTTATGTATAGTCAGCCTGTCACAATGAGGAACACGATCACTTCCCCAGTGAAAAGGCTGAAAAGAATAACTGCATAACAGAACCAGCCAGATACCGTAACAACACAATTAAACATTTAAGCAGTGAGCAGATAACTTAAAAAAAAAATACCAAAAAACTTAACTTATGAGGCAGGTTGAAAATGACACAAAGGTTTTTCCTTCACGACAGCTTCATTTACAAGTACAGCTCAGCAAGTTTGAAATACTTTATCACAAGAAGTACAAACTTGTTTATCACAGTTATGTCAGAGCTCCTCGCCAAAGGGTGTGTCGGTTTCTGCCATAGCCACTCCCCTCCTCTTCTCCAAGGTTTATTGCTCAGCTCCTTGGGAAAAGGAGTGGGTTGCCTGAGGCTTTAGAAAGTGCAGAGAACAAGTCAGTTTTTCCCTTTAGAGAACAACAAAACAACAAAAAATTGAAAGGGTTTGGAGTTTGGCATTTGATTTTAGTGGCTATTCTTGATGTTTTCAGGTATACAAAAAGGGATGGAATTTTAACATGGAAGAGCAGCTTTCCATATTAAAAAAAGAAAAAAAAAACATACCAAAGACACAAATATATCTTGGGACCATTTTTAAAAGCATATTTGTTGAACAAAGTACCACCAAGTTGGAGCATTCAGGAATGACGTGCTCTTACACACAGCTCTCCTGTAACTCCACTTAGCCTGCAAGAATTTTGGCTCTAACTTGTTATGCATTGGCAGGGCAGAATCAAAATCAAATAAGGCTGTGAACAGAGGATTATGAGGGCTGTTAAACTACAGGAAGATCAAATGAGCATTTTATAAGTAACAGAACTTACAATTACTCAGTGCAGTACAGCTACTGCTCAAAAAGTGACAGTTCCTTCCCCAAACCCCGACGTAAGAGACAAGACTTTGACATCAGGGTCTCACATTTGGTACTAAATCAACATGTTCCTATGGCTTCTCTGCTGTGAGACCGCCCCTGGTAGAGAACAGTTGGGGTCACAGATTGTCAGGAGACTCTTTGGCTGTCAGTGTGAGAACTGGTGCATATCCTTGAGGCTTTCCTGGTGCCTTTCACTGGACACGGGGGTTGCTCAAAGCATGACCAAGGAGCAGATGGCTGGGAAGAAGAGCAAGACTTCAGGTGCAGCAGCAGAGTGATGCAGTCACCCCTTCAAAGCTTGGGCTGCTCTGTCCTGGAGAAGGTCAAAGCAGAAGCCACCCTGTGCACAGCCTTGAGTGAGGGAACAGAAGACTCCACTGCTGGGAGGGAACGAAGCCAAGCCAGATAACACAGAAAACAAAAAGCCATGGAAGGGTGTCACACTGGTCAGAAGCTTCAGCTCTGACGTTATCTCGAGCTCCCATGGACAGACAGACACATGTGGGCATGACAAACAGAGCTCTTGGTTTTGGCTTCAGAAGGAGCAGAAGGAAGAGTCGCCATCCAGTTTGCTATGTACAACAATACTGCACTGTACACTTCATTAACGAGGCGCTGCCTGAGACAGTCCAGCAACAGTTAAATTAAATCCCTTAGTCACAAAGAGCCACAGCTCAGTATCTCTGTAGGAAGGGGAGCCCAACCCTGCTGCTGTACACAACATACGTGGTGCCAGTCCTGGGATAAACACCAGTGGTCACTCCACAGGGTCTGGTACCTCCCCAGCCTGCCTGAAACGGAGAACGTTCCCTTTATTCTTCCAATCTGTTTGGTCCCAATTCTGTTGGGACTATTCCAGCACAAAACCATGCCGTGGCCTTCCCCCCACTGCCACCACACTTCCCTTGGGGTTATGCAGTCTCTTTGAGCAGTCCCAGTTTCCGAAGTGCCTCTCTCCGAGCCTCTTCTGTCGAGCCACGGCCAGCAAACTTCACCGTTATCCCTTGGGATCGAAACCCTGAAGGTCTGGGCAGCGATCCCGACCTCCTCCTCATGTCCAGGCTTACAGCAGGGGGTTTGTAACCACTGCAGCTCTTTTCTGTGTTCTGCTGTGAGCTGCTGACCTTGTGAGCGGCAAGAGACACCTCTGGTTTGATTGTGACCGTTTTGCCCATGGGAAGGAAAGGGCTGGGCTCGCTTTTTAGAATCTCATGGATGTTTTGATATCCATTGGTAACAGCATCTGCCTGTTTGGGCTGCACATCAACCTGCGGAGCGCTCGGGGCATGGTCCACTTGGTCCTGAGCTGGCTTTCCCTTAACCAGGCCAAGTTTTGTCAGGGCTTCGTATCGTGTCTGCTCAGAGGAGAGATCCCGTAAGGAAGAACTTCTGTTGCGTGACAGGAAATCGTTTCTGTGCAGCTTCTCCTCCAGCTCAGCTGCCAGCAAAGCTCCTCCACTGATGTTGGCCAGCACCTGAGCTCGCCGCTCCTGCACATTCACCGCCGCTTTGGAGATGGTCTCGCTGAACTCTTTGCCACTGACATTTGTGATGTTGATGTTGCTTGGGAACCGGTGTGGTTTGGGTGCAGGGGCAGGGGGGTGCTTGGGTGCCACGAAATGGTCACCGTTGGGTACCGGGGTTTTCTTGCTCTCAGAGCTCCCTTCCCGGAGGGCGCCGGGGAAGCGCGCCCTGCCCTCCGCCTGCTGCTCGCACATCTGCTGGGCCACAATGAGCGGCGTGGGCACAGAGCGCAGCAATTTCGGGTGCTGCACAGGAGGAGGGGGTGGAGGAGGCAGAGGAAGGGTGTCAGACACTGGTGGTGGCACGGGGGGACACGGGGGAAGGTCAGCAGGTACGGCTGGCTTGGGGCTCTCGGCTCTCCAGGTCGCATCCAACACTAAAAGACAAAGCAGCAATGATGCCAGTAAGTCTTCACACACAGCAGAAGGCAAGGCTTTCTTTCAGCATCATCTCTCCCCTCCCCTAAACTTTCCAACTCAAACTCACCCCAGATTGCCAGAAGAAACACTAAGTGAACTCCCAGCAATGGCATCAGCGCTATTGTTGAAATCACCACACTTACAGTGTGGTCACTAGCAGCCCTCTTTCTGCCTTTCATTCATGTTCCTTCACTGTGTTTCAATGGCTGCTCCTTTGTAAGAGTTTTGCAGTTCTTGTGTTTTTATTATAAGAGCTAGGAGAGGACACATTACATCCCACTGTATGTAACAGCTAGTACACTGTCTTGGTGCAAACTCATTGATGGGATCACCTGCCCTTCAGCCCCACACCAAGTAACACTGCAAACAATCTGCCATCTTAAAACTCCTGGGGGAAGTCTAAAGAGGTCTTAGAGAAAAGCAGAGTATGAGTAAGTTGGTGAATACTGTCTGCCTTGCTGCAATGACTGTGCACAACAGTGACAACTCAGTCACCAGGTATAGAGGACTGAAGTCAGAGTCAAAAAACCCCACATATGTATGACCTCAGGGAGAAAAGGAAAAGTAAAATAATGTTATAGTAACAGTAAGAATTTCAGAAACCCCAGGGCAAATTAAAATCACAGTCCTCAGAGCTCCTGATGTGTAACAAATTCACCTGGAGGTAACAAGGAAGGCACAGAATGACTTCAGCTGTTTCTAATGAGAACTGGAATAGGTCAGGGCTAGATCAAACAGAAACCCACACTTGCAAGCAATACAACTACCTGGCTCTGCATCTCTGCTGGAAGGGCCTTCGTGGTCACTACTCTCAGGTGTTGACTGCACTAAGTCAATGATATCTTCAGTCTCTGAATGACTGGACACGTTTTCCTCTGTGGACCTTGGAGACTGACAGTGGATGCCACTGTCACGCAGAGCCATCTCCTCCAAGTCATCTTCTAAGGCATCTATGGTTTCCTCAAAGAACATGAGAACATCCTGTTCTTCGTGAGTTAGGTATTTCAGACTCTCATCATCCTGTGGGGAAAAAGGAAAGAAATCCAGAAAGGTTAATGCCTTCCCAAGGAGGCACTGAGACACTACAGTGCAAGAAGGCAAAAAAACTCCATTAAAAAACCAAAAGAGCAGCAGCTGGTACTAAGTCCTTTGAAATACCCAACTTGAGTTGTTTCTTCAGGCTCCACACTGGGGTAGGCTGCTTCAGTTCTGTGTCAGATCAAGGACAAGCCTTGAGGGGGGAAAAGGTGCATTCAGGGCAGTCCAACAAATGGGTGGATTCCCTTCCTGATGTAGTCCAAAGTGGGTTTGGCTTCTAGAGGCAGAGCTGGAGCTGAGAAGTGCCTCTACCACCACAGACTATGAGTTATCCAGAGTTATGTGGTAGATTGCAAAGAAGTAATAATAAAGAAGAAGAGGTTTCTAAAGATTTCACCTCTGAGTTACAGAAAGGAAAAATTAAGATTGAAAATGAATATGTGTTCTCTAGAAGCAGAGTGCCTTGGGCTATTTTCTTCAGCAGGAAACAATCCTGTAGACCACAGAAGTGATAAACAATCACTTGGATTATCCAGTCTTCATTTTCTCTGAGTCACTGCTCTTGATTAACTTGATTAACACAGTATCACACCATGAGAAGCTGGGCAGCAATGCCCTAACACTTTTCCCTCCACCCTGGGAAACACTCACTTTTCCAGAAGCTTGGAGATGACAAAGAGTGATTAAGAAAGGCACTACATTAAGACAATGGACACAGGAAAGACATTTCCCCAGAGAACTGTGTAAGTTCTGAAATGCAAGGAAGTATTGTTGAAAAGTAAGTGAGGTTTTCCCTTTTCTAGATTGAATTGCTCCCCTGCCAGGCATATACTGGAAACTTTGCTGTCAGTAACTTTATAAGAAGCCCCAGCAAAGCAATACAAGACAGTTTCCTTTCTCACCCCTGCTTTTCAGTTCCCCAAGAACACCTGATTGCATGTGCAGGCAAGGCAAAGAGGCAACTTCCCAATGGAGGGCAGGGAGAATTTAGGTAAATACATAAAGGTATGCAGTACAAACATCCAAGGGGAGCCACGTTCTTGCTAGGGCAGCACAACTTGCTTCAAACTCACCGTGCCTGTTCAGATCATCTTATATTACATTAGACTAAAAAAAAAAAAATAAAATAAATGCATGCAGCTCTACCTGTTAACCTCCTTGCACAAGCACAGCTTTTATCCCCATCCTCAGCACCAAAAATAATAATAAAAACGCACCTCTGTAGAAAAGTAATGCCTATAGATTAAGAACTATAACATGCTGCTGCATTGTACCGAAATTGGTACCAAAACTGCAGCAAAAGCTAAAATTTGGATGCCATTTGCCACTGCCTATTTAAAGGACGAACTTCAAAGGCTGACGTGTTCCACAGCTCGCACCTACCACATGGCAGAGTTTTCAAAGGCCAAGGAAAGTTTTACAGCTGCACTTGAAAAGCAAGAGACAGACAAGCCTTCCTTTTTTCTTTTTTTTTTCTTTTCCTTAATGGATGTTGCAATCTCCTTCCTTCCCCACCCAAATACTCATAGGGCTGCTATGTCTTGTAGGCGAGAGAATGACAGGAAAGGAGCCCTTGTTAGGTAGGTCTGGGCTGGGGCTGAACAGGACTCCACGAACCTTTTGCTGAGGGTGAGCTCATTGCAAGAGCCAGATTTCCACAGGCAAAGGGAAAAAGAGGGGGTTGTGTTTAAGGAGTTCACAGTGGCAGCAGATCTGGAGGGTGGCACAGGGCAGGAATTACTGCACCACACTGTGCACTTAACAAAACTGCTCCCACGTGAGCTTAACTTGCTTGATCAAGAGCTCAGCAAAACAGTGTGTGAATTGAAGCAAAGACTGCCAGAAGCCCTTCCTTCCATCCTTTTCCATGCTGCAAGACTGGCCACTTTTCCATGCCAGGTAAGATCTGCAGGAGAGCTCTGCCTGACTTACCATCCCTCACGGATCTTGCTGAAATGAGCAGTTTCCCTTTAGGTGGAGGATCTGAAATGAGCAGCCACCCCTTTGTAAACACATTTGTAGTAAGTGGCATCCCCAGATGTGAAAGGCCAACCTCATCTCTGTTAGCACTTCCATCCCTTCAGGATGGTCAATGTCACATTTCAGCAGCAAGAGAACAGCCCTGCAGAACGGGCAGTGTTGGGTCAGGTCGCCACAGGGAGATGCAAGGCATCCAGTCTGGCCAGAAACTCCCCCAGGCAAGGCATGTTGCAGTTTGGCAGACAAGGAAACAATCCCATTTTAAACACACAAGCAGGGTGAAAAAACCCCACTCAGGCTGGTCGAAGCAAAGGAGCTCAGGGATGTAAAGGAAGCAGGGACGTGGTTACCACTGGTCTGAGAACAAGGGGGATTACAGAATCCCCACCTGTTACTACAGTAAAGCTTTCAGAGGGATGGGAGGAGTGTTTTTTGTAGTTAACAGGTGCCAGTTTTAACTGAAGTTACCAAACTTATTTGCAATTAGTTCCTTTACCATATATTCCAAGTACTGGAACAGTTCCTATTCTTTCCAGGCTGGTTTTCCAGGCCTCCCTTCTCCTCGATGAATCTGGGTTCTTTAATACTCAAAGAAAAGTCTTTTCAGCTACTTGAGTTATTCACCTCATACTTCCCATCTACTCCCTACTCTTGATGCACAAACACACATTCCAAAACTAAATTTCACCTACACCTAACACTACAGGCTTTAAAACTACTGTCAAAAGACAGCCCAAATTTGAAATTTGGAAACTGTGCCTCAGCTTAAAATTAAATTAAATTAGGAGGATTAGAAACACTGCTTGGACAGAAGAAATCTGGGATTCAAACAGCTGAAACAGCTGAGTATGCTCAGCTGGCATTAATATTTTAGATCTCTGTGCAGCCAAACATTTCCTGCTTATGCCAAATAGGAAAGAGTCTGTTATGACAGTGTTTGGTATAAAACAGGAAAAAAAGAAAAATAATGAAACAAGAGAAAATAGACAAAATAGAATCTGTTTCATAGAAAAGACCCCTTCCCTACCTGTCCAAAACAGTGACTTAATATCAGAGGCTCACAGTTTTTCACGTGCCTTTGGATAAGTTTCAGAACATTAAATCTAGTCCTAGAATCCTAAGGGCAGCACAACTCTCACAGCAACAAAACAGCACAGGAAATCCCAAGGTATCTGCATTGCTTCAAAAAAAATTAAAATCTTCTGAAAACTGCTAAAGAACCAAACTTCAAATAGCAAAACACCAGAAGAACACCAGAGTCAACTGATTTATCAATCACTTGACAGCATCGAAGAATTAACAGGCACAATTCCATGGGAGAGGAGACTGGATGCTTCTCAAAAAAACCCATGAAGGGAGCAAACTATTCTAATATGCAGTAGAAAGGCTGATGTAGCATCACTTGGACCACAGCCTGGTAATAACAGAGCAGTTCTACTTGTTAGAAGAAAGGGGTGAAAAGGAAAGCCCTGTGTGCAGGTACAGTATCAGAACAGGTACAAAAGCTTTAGCACAGACAGGCAAGCACCTCTGACCAGATTTACAGAAAAGGGAAAGAGAATGGATGGCACTTAAATTGGAAGCAAGTGCAGATAACATGAACTATAACACAGGATCAGAGCAAAGAGTCCATTTATCCTTCAGTGACCAGGAACACACAGCAGAGGGAATGGGGCTGTGGGGGAAGAGCATTGCTGTGGATTGGATGGGTTTGTATTTTCCTCCCCTATATCCTTCCAGCCTCCAGCAATGCGTGGCTCAACGACTTCCCAGATGCACCTTAACAGCCCTTAATGAGCTTTTCCAGCATGAATTTGTCTTATTGTTTGAGCCTGTGGGAATGACTGGCACTCACAGCATTCTGTGGCAGGGAGTTCCACAGAGTAATTGTGTGCTGTGTCAAAAAGTGCTTCCTCTCCAACCCACTAGCTGATGATTTTGCTAATACCATTTCATTTGGTGAAGGAGACTATCATACTGAATGTTGTTTTCTTCACTTTATGAGCATAATTGTACCCACGTGCTTCATAACAGGTAGCAAGGCATATAATCAATAGGTCCTAAGTGAGGAAACAAATTATCTACAAGTATTTAAAAGACAAACTAGATGAACTTAAGCCATAAACTGACTAAATTACTCCTAACCTACTTTTAAAAAAACAAGATCTACTGAAACTCTGAAGACATATCTTCAATAAACAAAGTTGGACTGATCAGCTTATAATTTCTTTTTACCTTTCATTTTGGTAGAATAACATTTAGAAAAATGGGGAGAAATTTCAGGCCAAAGCCAAAAAAGGAAAAAAAAAGGGAAAAAAAATCAAATAATTTCATACTAATCTAATTTCTCATGAGATGGTTATTGACTGGGCTGACGGGTATAAGCACAAGATGTCATACACCTGGATTTGAAGCCTTTATGACATGGTCCTCAAATAAATCACCTATAGGTGAATGAGGAAGCTATGCTGAGATGAAGTTACTGCAAAGTACCTGTGTAATCTGTGATTCTGCCAGTCTGAGTACCATAAAGGAGGGAAAAAGTGCTGCTCAGGTATGCAGATCCCATCCTGGGATACATTAACCAGGTGATGACATGGCAGCACATCCTCATTGGGAACACGGAGTTCAGCTCCAGCTGCTGAACTTTGGAAAGGATGCAGCCAAGCTGGATGGGGGCCAGAACAAAGCAAGGAGTGCTCAGGGTTGAGATGCACGGGAAGGCTGAAATAATGGAGCATGTTTTGTTCAAACCAGGGAAGAACGAATGGGTGGTGAGCAGGTGCAGCTCTGCATGTATTTTAACATGTAAAAAGTTGACCACCCATATAATCACAACAAACCTTCCCTATGTGCACTGAAGGCAAGACAAGTGGAAGTTAGCTTTCAAATGACAGAAACTCTAATCCAAATATTCCAAGAAAAGCAGTGGAGCACAAAGAAAACACTTTGGAAGTTCAGGAATGCCCATCACTGGTTTAAAGAGCAGACTTGCCCACCTGCTGGAATAACCTTTATCCACCAGATCCTGCTTTGAAGCAGAATGATGCAGTTTGTGCAGAGAGCACAAATTGCCCTCAGGATCTACATTCTCAGTAGCATATTTACAGCAAGGTCATTCCTTGCTAGGAGTCAGGCTCTTATTTTTCCAAGCATTCAGCTTCCAGGTAATACTAACATCAGCTTAAAGTGGATAGAGCATAGCATAGCTCCCTCCACACCCTGTAAGGAATGGGTTCCACCTGCCTCAGGACAGCTGTATCCTTACAAAACACCAAACACTCATAAGAATTCTTCTCATTTTTTGTGTATTGTTATTTGGCAAAGTACTTGGACATGCTGAAAGGTCTCATAGTACAGCAAACCCTTTGGAGTATCAAGTGTCAAGGGGGAAAAATGCATTAATTTTATGAAAAGAATCTTTCTCAGGACTCTCCCTTGAACGTACCTGAAGTGCATGTCAGCATGACAGGATTGTGCACACTCAAACTGTGAGAGAAAAAGGCAGCAGTGGGCTAAGAGACACACAGTCTGTCCTCTTCCAGAACCCCCAAAACCACACTGGAATCCCTGGACCTCCTCAGAGAGGCTGGGGCAAAGAGATAATACCGTGGTGCACTTAGAAGGCCAGGTCTGCTGCATTTGAATTATCTGTGCTGGTCCAAAAAGGATAAAGGTCATAGCAGCTGATTTTTAGGCTGCAAGAGACATAACTACAAAATAACCAGGTCAACCCTGGGTTAGATGGCTGAGTGTGTCAAATAAGGCACTGAACCAGCTCAGACTACTCACAAGATACTTGCTCTTCATGTATAGGTAATCAGCATTAAAAATGTCACTTATACTGTACAAGGAGCCCAGTAGTGACAAACTATCTTCAGTGACTGGGTACTGAGTCTTGTTGGAGCCACAGAGCAAGCTTGATTGAAGCAATAACAAAAAGAATAAGCTAAACATCTTTTTGGAATCATGGCCATCTGCCAATTTAAGTCACTTGATTAGTAATCAAATGAAAATCACTTGACCAAATTCTGGAGGTCATCACTGCCCAAAAATGTGTGATGGTGGCATTAACTGAGAATGTCTTTGATCCAAAGGCAAAAAATAAAGCAAAATAAAAATCCCTGACTGTGATCCTTTGAGAATAACAGGAAGTCACTATCCTTCCAACATGTCACTCAGTAAGGCATGTCCAGATACAAAAGGTAAAACAGCAACAGATGTAAAGCACTGACACAGCTTATTATTAGTGCAGTTCCAGTTAGCACAGGTCACTTCAGGTACAACCAGCACCTCTGCCATGATTTTCACAGATAGCTCTATTCTCCTAGCACATTATTCACACCCAGAAACTAAAGCAGCTACTCCTGGCTGAGAATAGGTACCCAGCCCAATTACCAGAGGGAAGCACTGGAAGAGAAGGATTGGCTCTTAAGAAGTCAAGCTGTGCCTGTTCAGTCTCTGGAACAAGACAAATTGCTTCAAAAGAAGCCAAGACCTAGTTTTATCTCCAAATTAAGTGTCCTTAAATTGCTCCAACCGTATTTCATGGCAAGTTAATTCTTATACCACATGTCAGGGAGTGTCATTCAAGAATGGGGTTTGGAAGCCAGAATTGCCAAGAACAGAGTGTTTTTGTTTACCCTCTCCCTTGGATAGTGCAACTGATTCCAGGTATCAAGAAGGTACACTTCTCACATGCTTTTGCCAAGATGATGTATGGAAACCACCTTTGTCAAAAAGAATATGTGTGCAAACCCATGTCCTCATAAATAACAGCTTTTATGGTTATAAATGTTAGTGTGAGATGAAAATATCAAGCCAAACATTCCTCCCACCTAAACATAGCGTGCACCTGCTGTGATAGATTTGGCAGCATAAATCCAGACCCAAATATCTATCATTTCTATGGAAATTCTCCTGCAATCCAGGCAGGACATCAGCACCTTGCTTCCCGTTTAAAAAAAATTAATTTGGCTTGAAGGTCTGCAATTGTCAAAGATAACTGGAAGCACCACTGCATAGGTAAGAAGCAAGCTGAGAAATCTGGCAAAATTAAACTGAAGTGACAATAGGGAAGAAGCACATAAACAGGATTTTGAGATCTTTCCAGCACATGGCAATTGATGTCCATCTCCTTGCCATTCCTAGGCTGACAACCAGTTCCACAGCAAGGGATGCCAGCACAGACACAGCCAAGAGCCAAAGCAGCTCTGAGCAGTCAGAGGAGGCTCAAGCCAGTCCAAGTGTTTGTCTCCACTATCACATCCCTGGGTTTGTTTGAATTCCACAGATGCAATACAAAGGTTATATTTAGTGACTAATGCAGTTTGACACTGAGAAGAGCTTGTTGTTTTATAATCATGCAGGAAGAAACCTGCAGCAGCACAGGCCTGACATAAGAAGCACTGCTACACTTTTCCTTTGCAAGGCCATTGCAAAAAAACAAACAAAACAAATCAGAGTAGACCCTGACCTTCCTTGCTGTGTCTCTGGGTGAACAGACCCAGGAAAGTGATAAATGAAGAGGCAGACAAGTCTGTAGTTGCTTTTCAGACAAGTCTGTAGCTGCTTTTGTTTCAGGGATATGAAGGTCCAGTGTGCCTGAAAATACATCCCTGCCTTCCTCAGAATTACTGTAATGAGAAATTATTTGTCTACACCAAGTTATCTATCCCCTTCTTCTCATTAGGCCACCAGAACTTCTGCATCTTCTGGACTTCTGTAACAAAACTACTGAGGCAAGAAGTTAGCATCTGTGGGTGCATGTTCCAGCAATTAGTCAGAACAGGCAGAATCTCCTTAATATTCAGTTCAACACAACCCCTTCTCAAAGTCAGAAACTGGAATTATGCCTGTATTGAAAGGAGTTTGCACTCCCCAGCCTGTTATCCCACACATAATGGTTGTCAGCCTTACTGGACATGCCATCTATTATACTGCTGGAAGAACAACCATGGAAGGGGGTCTGTGGCACCAGAATTGAACTGGTTGGTACAGCTCCACTTTCTTTGTGCACAAACTCAAACAAGACAAGCTAAAGGCTCCTGGAACCTCTTCTGCTAACACACAGGTCTGATGGGAATTGCCTAAACCTGCAGCCAACTTTTATTCCATCTATAAATTGCTGCATTACAGAGCAGGAAGAGATTCCAATTCCAGCTGATGCATCATCATATGGGCTATCACATTGCAAGATGCAGTTGGGCTAAGGGAATCTACGTCATTTTCTGACACAGCAGACCCAGGATGAGACTGTACAAACAGACTGATTTAGACATAGCATTGTTAGTCAATAGTGATTTTGTCAAATGTCTAGTCTGATGCCTGGTTCCTGCAGCTAAGAATAAACCCCACGGAATCATGATTGGCTATTACTGTGATAATCTGGGAAATTAGTGCCAGAGGAATGAACAAAACTAACTTGTAATTCTGAGTAAAATTGAGTTGTAATTCTTTGACAAAGTACCACTCACACTGTAATTCTCTAAGATTCAATCAGTTTTCATATAATGAACACCATACTCTTAATTATCCAAGTCCAACTGGTGTACTTGGCTCTTCCCCACCCCCACCCTTCACAACTTTTTTCTAGAACAGATCAGAAACAGGTAAGGAACTAAATTTCATAATGCTTGTTTTGTGTTTTAACCAGCAACACAGGCTGACGGATACAGCATCACATTAACAGCTGTATTTTCAGTAGAAAGAACCAAGAGGGAACAGCTTTACAATTACCTCCAGCTGTGAAAAAGCTCACAAAATAGCACAAAACCACTGAGCATTTCTGAGGTACAGAGATAAACAGAGGTATCAACTTGCCAACTTATTTTCTCCACTTACTCTTTCACTCAGAGAGCTGCTACATTAAAAGGAAGCTTGGCAGGGAGGGCAGAGGGAAAGAGATGGAAAGCCTAAATCCATGTTTAAGGCAAGACAGAGATTTAGATTTCCATTTAGGGAAAGCATGTTTGCCAGAGTGCTCTTCCCTCAATTAAAAATGGATGCTTTTCAAATGGTTTTGATGATAAAAAAAATTATGGAAGGAACCATCCCTGCTTTCTAGACTCAGCCTGTCAGAGCACAAAGCCTACTGTTGAGTTCAGTGCCTGATTCACCCTGCTAATTGGGAAATGCAGAAGTGCATCCTACTCCCTCAGTTACTCACACACAATTTAAATAGCCACACACTCATACTCACTAACGTGGAGGCAGCTTTGTTTATGGTGATGCATTTGTTACTCATCTAATTAAGGTGGAATAAGCTGAGACCTTTATTCAGGAGTGTCAACAAAGAGCTTAAGCAAAAAACAGTGTGTAGAACCAACACTATGCTAAAGTTCCTTTACAAGCTACTTAAGAAAGCAGCTACTTCGGGCAGAGCTGTGCACCAAACTGTGCCCCAGTGAGAGGCAGCACCATGTAATGCCTGCTCCTTACTGCCATTCCTGGGTCTCAGGGAGGTAAGGCTTCAGAGGAGCACTCCCCAAGCTCTCAGGGACAATCAGACCACAAGAACAAGCTCTTTTAACAAAGCAGAGAAGTTATTTCTGGCCTTTGAGTTTAACAACCAAGACCACAAGCAACCACTTAGGACTAGAAACAGGGAATAATCAATCTTAATAAAACAAAAATCCTGTGATATGAACAGAGCTTCTAATGCAATCTGTAGCACTAAGCACAGGGCTCATTAAACACTTACCAAGGCAAGATTTCTGCACCTGGCTTGGCTGCCACGATTCTCCACACTGCCAGCCCTCTCCATGCTCCCATGAGCGTGCTCTGGAGAGATTTGGGATGCCATTTCAGGAGAATCCGAGAGGAGATTTCTAGGCATCACACTTTCTTGACTTCTCAATCCCGAGGCAGCAGCTTGTTATGTCGGGCTGGTAACTTTGTTCATGTCTGGAAACAGAGAACAATGTGGAACGTTTAAATCTGCTTGTTAAAATACTTGAAAAGGAATAGAAAATAAATGGTAAAAAAGATCCCGCACAAGTTAAAGGGCAAATCTTTATGCTCTGGGACACATCTGCCACTTATGGGCACCTTCTAAAAAACTGATCTTATTCAAAAAGGTGACTTTAAAAGTCAAAGAAAAAAAGGAAAAAACCATGGAAAGAAAGTTTCTGTACCCCATCTGGTGTACTTCCAAACCAGATGTCTACAGGTAGTTACAAGCATGGACCCTGCATACATCCTTCTCCTATGGATCCCGTTTGTGCATTCCATTATGACACAATCCCACCGGCTGAGATATCAACTGGCCCAGCTCAAGTAGCTTTATTAGCTTTTACACAAGAATTCTACCTCTTGGATCACACAGGGGAAACAGAACCCTGTTCACGTCCTAGCAGTGCTGCAGATGACTCACGTGTCACTGAAGCAGCTCTGTGTCACCTACTTCTGGTGAGAGACCCACGAGCAGAGCTTGGTACCATTTTTGCACCAACGCGCTACAAATTGCATTTTAAAGCTTGAAGAGCTTTTATTTCACTCAGCCATGAAGAAACAGTACTTGTACATTTGGAAGACACTTACCGGAACAGACAAATGCACCAGCACTCACCAGAGCAAAAGCTCCCAGTTTTTTAAGCTATCCCAGTACCCAGTTCTGTAACACCTCTCTGAATTGTCATCATCTCCCAAAACACTCTGGCAGAACTTTTTCCTTTACTCTTAAGGACACAAAGACAAAAGTCATCCCAGTGCACTAATAGCATGAAGAGGGAGCAGGCAAGAAGCAGCACCCTGCTCCTTTCTCTCTCCAGTACATTAAAACATCCTCTGCAACAAGAAACAGCTGTGTTTTTTAAGAGTCCATCTTTTCACCTGCCCTGCCTGTGACCCACGAACAGCAGGGACACGTCCCTCAAAACAGTGGGTACCACACTACCTGCAGCCAGCTGGGAGCTGGATACCACCACCCTGACGCTGCACAAATGAAATGAGATGGTCCTGCTTCCCAAGTGCTTCTCCCTTTGTTATGGTCCCAGAGGCGACATGAGAAGCAAAGTCAAGCCTGCATTTCCAATTCAATCGGATTACTTCGCCTTGCTCCCCAGCACTGTGGGCTGAGGGCTGGGAAACCAGAGCCTTCTGGTAAGCTGATTAGTGTTTCATGGCAGGGAGATAACATCTGCCAATACTGAGCAACAATTCCATCCCACTGCTCGCCTCCTCCCAGGAGAGGGCTATGGCATTACCAGAGGGATGTCACCTACGCTGCAGCACCAACGTGGGTCCTGTGGGAAAGCTCCCATACAATGTAAACTGGGCTGCAGTCCAGGGAGGCTTGGAAGCACATCCACAACCCAGAGCACTGGATTGCCACAGCAGAAGTATCGGGGAGCCTTTGTGAGGTCTAACATTAGGTCTAATGATCAAGAGTTAGCCGTGCTTTTACACAAAAAGAACATTCGTCCCTTCCTCTATTAATAAATTCAGCTATAAATAGATACAGAGCATCCTCAGGATAATGGACTTTCAGCGATGACACAGGGGTAGAAACATGCTCATGGTCCTGGTTTCAGACTCACGGGACAGACACCTCTGGCTTTTGCATACCCAGGCAGGAAGATAAGTGTGAGAAGAGCAGCCCAAGTCTAGAACACATCCTGCAACAAACCCTGTGGTGCTGAACAGCCACACACAAACACACCCACAGAGCAAAATAAGTGTCATTTTTAGAAGCAAACATTATTAGTGAAAAATCTTGACTCCTCTGAAATCCTACACAAGAACAAACACACACAAATATATGTAATTTTTAGAAGGGAAGACTATCAGGGGAAGATCTTTACACCTCTAAAATTCACAGAAAACTCCCACTGACTCCAGATTTCACCCTAGGACTTTGAAGGTGATCTTCAGATGGAAAAGAAGACCAGCAAGAAGTGAGTACTCCTACTGACATCCAATGCAAGGCAAATACTATTTCTCATCAGCACTTTTTAAGCTGAACCCCCATTTTTACCCAGGTGTCCCCAGTATAAACTGAACACACCATGTTTGTTCAGTCCCTCAGTGATGTGTTACAACTAGTTTTCTAGAATTATACTCAAAATTGTGAACATTTTATAGACTACATTATGAGAGATCAGAGATGTAGATTACAATAGTTATCATGGGCAAGACGCACATTTAAAGGCTACCCAAAAGAAATACTGCTCCAAGTTACCAAGAAACCAATCAATAGGCCCAAATTTTGAAGGAGAAGTACTTAAGAATATTGTTCTTTCTCCAACAGCAAGACCTGGTATTACCAGGACTGAGTTTCATGCTGGGCTATCTGCACCCAGGACAGCAGGAACACCCAGGCTCAGTCGTAATAAACACTAAAGCCACAAGCCCTAAATAACAACACATAACTGTGATTCCAGCAGCTCCCATTGTTCCTCCTGGAGCTCCAGCTCAGAGGCTTCACAAAGCTCCTGAACAATGACTGAAGGCAGTGAGTGGGGCTGGTTCTCAGAACTGCCCACACAAGAGCCAGGATCAGGAATTAGAGCACCAGCCCTGCTTTTGTGCTGGGGCTTCTTTGGGGCTTTTACTCATGGCAGAAAACCTCGGGTGCTGTGCAATAGCCCATGAGCCTAAACAAAGGGGGCAGGGAAAGATCTTATTTTCCCTTCTATCTTTCATGTCATCTCCAGCACTTCAAGGGTACAAGTCAGTAAGATCAGAACCCATTGGTATACATTATTTCTTCCCCCCTTTGCTGGGTTTTTTATGGTTTGAGAAACTCGTACACCTTTGTGCAGTGTGCAGACATGAGGCTACTTGGCACTGCTGCAACACATGGCATGTTTTACAGACAAAATCCCCTCCTAACCATGGCTAACACCCTTTTTATGTCCCTTGTATTAAGTGAAATACTTTATAGATTTAAGATATAAATAATCAAGAATCTAATGAATTCCCAGAGCCCACTGCCTGTTTTAGTAGGATTGCCAAGGTGATAAGGAAGGGTTCAAAACTAAGGTAACTGTGCTCAGAGGGAGCAGGAACAGCAGGATGACAGGCGGCTGATCCTCCTGACCTTCAGACACACATTAAATATGAAAGTTGGTCGCAGTGGGATTTGTTGTGCTGTCATTGTAGTGGGTTTTTTTTAGCTTGGTTTAAGATATGTGTTCCTGTACCATTAGGGATTAATAATAAAAAAATATCAGACCATGACACAGGAGTGCAGAAGTGTGACAGGAACAGTATTATTTGGAGAGAAGATCCTGAATATTAAACCAAAAAGGCATCTTAGGGCAGATGTGATTTTATCAGCTGAAGTAATCACTTCTCACTCACACCAGAGGTAGCCTTCATGAGATATTTAAAACAATGCAAGTCACATATCATGCGTGTTTGTCAGAGGGTAGGAGGAGGAAATTGAAAGATTCTCAGGTTAGCACCTTCAAAGATTTAATTTTGCTTTGACAGAGGCACATACTTCAGAGAGAACATATTAAGTTGCCATCAAAGATAAGGTGCGGTCTGTCCTTCCAAAAAGGCTATTTTTATAGTTTTGCTGACTAAGGTTACCTCTTTCCTGAAGCTCAGTGTTAGCATTTACAAGGGACTATTTCTATAGTAGCAGGAGATTGAAAAACATTTTTATTAACTATCCTGTTTGAAGACTAGCTTCATAGGCAAAAAGATCAATCCCACTAAAAAAAGGAAAATAAAAATCAACTGCTACATAGGCCAGGAGCCAAGAGCCAGCAGAGAGCATCATGCCATTAACTGCACAATAGATTTAAGGTGAGTTGACAAAATGTAAAAAATTATCATACATTTTTAAAAGGGCACAAGACCAGCCTGTCCCTTTCACTACATATACAAATTCTAGAATGCTCTTTGCACAAAATGCTTCTCAAGACAGATGTCTAAGCCTCAGCTATGCTCTGAGCATCACACACACTTTTCCTGCCCTTAACCAGTGGTTTCTCAGTGACACAACTGAAACAGAGGACCTGGCCAGTGAACTTCAAGGTTGGTTTAATGTGTCAGCTGTAAACAGACACAGCAAGGCCACACTCAGTGCTGTGCATACTGTCAGTCACCCTGCACTCCATGGTGGTGGTGGAGTTCGGAGTCTTAAGCATATGGAAAAAACATTTGGAAATAATCTGTGGTCACCTGACGTGCTAACACAGGATGGGTTTTATAAAACTGATGGTACAGGGGCAGACTAGACCCGTATCTCTATCAGATGCCTCGGACAGCTGGCAGCAGAGCACATCAACCAAGGCAAAGGAGAGGAGGAATTCATTCAGATTCCTGCGTGTTGTGGTCAGGAGACCACAGGGCTTCCCAAAACAGGCCAGGTGTTTGTGTCTAATAACCTCATGAATTTTTCCCTGTATTAAGTGCTCCTGCAACATACCTTTGAACCTGCTGTGCAAGAACAGAGCTAAACAAAACCAGCTGGCCCATGGCATGTCTTCACTGAGCCACTGCTGTTCCAAACTCCTCCAAACTGGCTGATGGTTAGTTGTGGTTATGATGGACACATTTCCTCTTTCAGACCTGTCAGCAACTGAGCTCTTCTTACCTCCTTCAGTGTGTGAAACTCTGAGTAAATCGTTAAGCTGTAGAGGTAACCCCTGTCCTACTCTTGTGATATACAATAATATTTAAGCTTTCTAGTAGAAGAATAGACTAAGCAACAGTACTGCCTACACAGGCCAAGCCTCATGGCAAGTTGACTAATTCTAAGAGCACACAGGATGGCTGAAGAGGTTTTTCTGAGCACATAAAACCCAGAATCAGACAGCAAATTTGTAAACTGTTCCTATAAAAAGAGTCAAAACAAAACTGAAGTAACAATGGACATCACTTGATGTTTAGGAACCAAGGTAAACCAAAGCTGGGTAAATTCTGCCTTTTCTTCTCCACATGGTAAGTGCAGAAGCTCATGATAATATGCTAAAGCATTTTATTATGATTCACATTCTTTATCTGCTCATGAAAAATCCTACCTGCCCGAAACAGTCGTGGCCATTTAACATCCAGTAACCAGGAAATGTTCCTGCCCTTGTTTAGAGAGAGAATGTCATCACAGTATGGTCAGACAAATAGAAATGCTGACCATTAATAAAAAATACACATACACACAGACTATGACAGCACGGTGCTCTAAAGGAAAGCCAGGCCAACAGCATTTTTATAGTCACTTCCTTAAACATGAGTGCTGATTGGTATTTTCAGAATAGGTGATAAGTAAGATTGAACAGTGTTTAGCCAAGTATGACCTCGAGGGGATCTCATGGCAGCCCATGACAGACACACAACAACATCCAAAGTGATTGTGCCAACAGCCACACAAGACCCCCAGAATTCAAGAGAATTCAACACATGCAACCCCAGCATCTTGTTTTAAACTTTCTGGTTTCTGTGGCACACTTGTGACAATTCAGACTTTCCTCTGCAGGCTGGGGAGCTCCAAAATCCGTTAGTTTTAAAGCCAAAAACAAAGATTCTCTCAGTCCTCTAAATGTGGAAGGTGGAGCCTCAAGAAACACACTGAATGTCATTCATACAACTCACTCTAGAATTTGTGAGAGCTGCCAACAGTGAAATAATTAATCCTGTGTACATACATTTTTAAAAAAACTAGATGGGCAAGGCACCAATTCAGTAAAACTTAAATCTGCCTGATTTCACCAGGACAGTTCACCACAGACTTAAATGGTTCGGTGAATTGGATCTCAAATTAAATGTAGCAACCACTTAAAAAAAAAGGAAACAATCCCAAAGTAATGTTTTCATCGCCCGAGTAATAATTCAATTACTACACTGAATTCTCCAAATCATGCTTTGCTCAGCAACAATGCCTAAGGTCACACCTTTGACCATGTTAATCCAAGCCTCCAGATACCAGAAAAAAAGGAATCCATACTGTGCTTCATTCTTAACCGGTCTTTCTAGATTTTCAAGAACAGGGTTTTTTTACTTTTTTGAGACTATATTTTAGAAGCTTTGTTACCTACTGAAGGCAACCAAACCAGCACAAGAGCCTTGATCACCAGTACCTCACCCTTCCCTCTGCAGTGTTTGGGGAATGCTGCTTCTTTTAAAACACAGTGGAATACCAATGCAGGACTTGATGATGCTGAAAGGGCTGGTCCACCCCCAAGACAGAATTTAGCTGGGAAAAAAAAACCCAACTATGAAGCATGTTCTCACATGTCTTTGCCTCTTCCCTTGCAAGTAAACTCTGTTCTCAGTTTACTACACCAGCAGCAGCTCCACTGAACCCTGTTGCCCAAAGTAAAAGCCCGTGGCAAAGGTTCATATGCAACATTGTGGATTAAACCACTGGAGATGCCTGAAGTGCTCACGTTTCCCACACCAAGAGAATCCCTTCCTGCCCCAACTAAAAATAAAACTACAGCCAGGGACAAGCAGTTACCTTCCTTCAGATTAACACCTGACCCAAGGATAACCATGAGGCTCTCACTGGTACTCTCCAGCTCAGATTTGATGCCCAGGAGCTGCTCAGTGGGAGAACCACATGTGATACCCAAAGCTGCCTAGTCCAGTATCATGTGGGGCTTTAAACACGTCCAGGTGATGGCTGAGCTCTCCTCCAGCCTCAAATGTCCTTATGCAAATTTCAACAAGGAAAGAGTCCCATTCTTTTAAAGTTACTCCTTTTAAATCTCCCCTGTTAACATCAGGGTGGTGCTATCTGTGACAGCTGACACTTTAGAAACATCAAGTGTACATAAACAATTTTGGGCAGAGACGCCTCTGTAATTAGTCAACTTCTGTCTTGTTACAGGTGCAGCATCGCTGGGGTTTAGGGTTTCATTATGTAACTACTGCTACAGTCATAGCAGGCGAGCCAAATCCTGTTTTACAGAGTATTTAAGACACCAAGATAATTTTCAGCCTCAGTACAGCTGTGTCACTGTCACAGACGGATTTTAGGCAGCTTTCTTATGTTTCTTTTTGTGACTGCTGTGCTGGTATAAGAAGGAAGGCAGAAGTCACCTGAAGCACAAAGCAGAGGTGTTTACTTTTAAAAATCAACCAATTTATGGACATTTCATTCCTATGCAAGTACATAAAGGTCTGCCTGCCCAAAGTAAACAGAGCTGAAAACAGCACTGGCAAAACAGAGCAGTAAAGTCTTGCCCTAGACTTTACTTGCTACAGGTTTAATCCATACACACCCATTTGAAAAGGATATATTTAAGCAGTTAGTTATACTGTTAATTAAAATTACTTGCTTTTATTTTTTAATTAAAAAAAGAGAAAAAAATAGGAGGGAGGACTTGGTAACAGTAACAGCCTGTCTGGCTGGCTTTGAAAGCCACATTCATCTGCTCATTTATTTTCATGCTCCAGTATTTTAGAAGGTCAGTCAGCCTGAGACATGTCAACTGCTCAGGAGTTAAGTTGTTCCAGTTACTATATCCAACCAGCAGTCCCTCTGCCAACATTCTTGTTAATATTTCTCTCGGAGGCATGCAGAGGAAAAGCAGCTATGACTAACAGGAGGAGAGCAGTTTTACTACTGACAAAACAGAGACACAAGACAGAATCTCCCTGTTCCTTTCCAATGCCAGGCACTACTTGCCCTTCTAGTCATAAAACTTCATTTTACTCATTCACGCTCTGTAGTAAATCCCCCAAACAAATCCTTGATAAGAAAGACACTGCTGGAAAAATCTATTCCGTTTCTGAGAAATAATTAGTATCTTCACTTCCTGGAGACCCAAGTGAGAAACACTTTTTTTCCGCCCCTTTTACTGTTTAAACTCCAGCTTCCCCTCTTATACAACAATAATTACTGCAAAGGAAGAGAAAACCCACAATCATTATTCTTTAAAGTAGTACCTGTACCACAAGTCCATCTGCAATGCTGCATTAGTGAAGGATCTGTGGCAAAGTCTTAAAATAATACCTTTTTATTAGCCTAAGCCAGAAAATGCAAAAGCTTTTAAAGTTGAGAACTAAGCTTTAGGGTTTAGAAAGAAGTCTTTCCTTCTGTACCCTTCATAAGAGGAAAGGAGAAGGAAATAGCTGTTACATTTCTGATACTTGTTACAGTTTAAAGTACTCCTCTAATCTTCAGAAAGATAAGACAGCCTCCTCCAAACCTCTCTCCCATTTCATCTGCATGCTTGTTAGTGCAGGAATCATCTCTTGCTACACCCAATGCACCGGACCAAGCACAACAGAGCTCCACTTCCAGCAGCCCCCTCTCGCTGCCGCACTAAAACAAGAACTATTCGGGAAACATGCCCTTAAGATCCTGGATTACCGAAAATCCCGAGAGTGTTTTTAAGGCTGTGCTTTCCCTTTACACATACTCAACCTCGCCCGAACCACCTCAGATTAAGATCTTAAAGAAGCACCAGCCATCTCAGGCTTACCACCTCCAGACGGAAAAAGCACCTGACAGGAGGAAGGGGAAAAAAAGTATTTTGAACTAGAACCTGCTACTCTTTACAACGACAGCTTTTCCAATGGTGATGTTAAATTGCACACAGTCAGAAAGCCAAGAGGAGGCAGAAGGCAGCTGCTTCCCATCACCCTCACCCAGTCAGGTACATCCAAAGTTTAACAGCGAAAGGCTACGAGACCTTCAGTATATTTTCTTGCAGCTGCCAATCAGCACAAGCTTGTTTTTAGGGTGTGATAGGGAAGAACGAGAAACACA
>WBMV01001079.1:347-47748 GCA_013396655.1 Campylorhamphus procurvoides | reverse complement strand
TGCGGGCGATGCGGGGCGGCAGGTGCGGGAGCGGCGGCGCGGTCTGGGCAGAGCTGGGGTGAACTGGGCTGAGCTGGGCAGGGCTGGGCAGAGCAGCCACCCCGACCCCGCACACTGCTCCGGCCGATAAAGCTCCCGGGCGGTGTCTCAGCCCGGCCCGGCCCCGCCTCGCCCGGGCGGCACCATCGCCTTTGTCCCGCCGCTCGGGGCAGGGCAGGGAGAGAGGGAGGAACGGAGGGGGAAAGGGAGGGATCCTGCCCATCCTGCCCTGCCGAGGGGGCGGCTCTGCGGGCCGTGGGACGGGGGTCCGGGCTAGAGCATCCCCGGGGACGGGGATGGGGGTCCGGGCTAGAGCATCCCCCCGGGGATGGGGATGCGGGTCCGGGCTAGAGGTATCCCCCCGGGGATGGGATGGGGGTCCGGGCTAGAGCATCCCCCCGGGGATGGGGGTCCTCCCTAGAGCATCCCCACGGGCACCCCACGGAGCGCTGCCCGAGGGCACACCGGGGTGTCACAGGCGCTCGGTCGGTCATCTGATCGGTCATCTGAGTGTGGAGCATCGCTCTGGCGAGGAAATGCTGAGAGAGCTGGGCCTGATCAGCCTCAAGAAGAGGTGACCGAGAGGAGACCTCATTAATGTATGGAAGTATCCCAAGGGTGGGTGTCAAGAGAAGGGACCAGGCTCTGCTCGGTGGTGCCCAGCAACAGAACAAGGGGGTGCCCAGCCCAGCCCAGAGATCAAGAGGCAATGGGCACAAACTGGTGCCTGGGAAGTTCCATCTGAACATGAGGAAGAACTTCTTTATTTTGTGAGTGATAGTGCAGTGGAACAGGTTACCTGGCGAGGGTGTGGAGTCTGTCTCAGTGGAGATAATCCAGAACTGTCTGGACACAATCCCGTGCCATGTGTTCTGGGATGGCCCTGCTTGAGCAGGGAGGTTGGACCCGGTGACCCACTGTGGTCCCTTCCAGCTTGGCCCCTTCTGTGATTCTGTGTCCCCACACGGTGTGTGGGATGTGGGTCTCCACAGCCACCCTGGGAGGGACATGAGCTGGGTGCTGTGGTGGGCACAATGGGTGGGGAGGATGGTGACACCTTTGGCTCCCTCAGAGAACCCTGAGGTAAAACCCTGCCCAGAAAAATTGTTAGCCCCATCCCTGGAAGTATTCAAGGCAAGGCTGGATGGGGCTTGGAGCAACCTGAGATAGTGGAAGGTGTCCCTGCCCGTGGCAGGGGGATTGGAACCAGATGGTCTTCAAAGTCCCCTTCCAACACAGACCATTCTGTGATTCTATGAGGGATAAATTGTGTTGGATCTGGTGTCTGAGGCACTTGGCCCTCCACTAAGGGAAGCTCCTGGGAAATGGTGAGGGTAAGAGGTGGTAGAAACGATTGTTCCAACCCCCTGAGCCTGTGTCCTCAGTGGGGAAAAGAGGTTTATGTGCCTTGTTAATTTGTGCCACCCATATATTTAACAGCTCAGTAACAAATATTGCCTATTTTTACTCTTATTTATTGTTAATATATCATCATACTCACAAGTATTTATCTCTTTGTCCTTCATTGTGCAAGTCCCTGGCAACCATCAAATTAATAGTTTGACTTAAATTACATTGTTAAAATTTCAAGCTGCTCTTGGAAATCATTATTTTTCATCCATGGTGTGGTGGCTGAAATATTCCTAGGGCAGGAAGTACCTCAAAGTATGGGAGATGGAGATGTTTCAAAAAGATGCAATTCTACCCAAAATGAATGGTGTAGCAGAATGGGAAGAGGGAGCTGTGCTGGACTGGATAAGACCATCCCCACTCTACAGCTCCCTCTTGAGTGTTCTCCAGAGCTACAGGAAAATGTCCAGGAGGAAAGGGAGTGATTGAGACTCCAGAGAAATTTACTATAGGTAAATTTTGGTTTTGTTAAAGCTGGTGCCTGATCCAAGCTTTTTGGTCATTCTACAGCCAAGACAGAGAGGGTATTTCTACTGGCTTAAGACAGGTTGGACAAATAATGGGAGGAAACACGTCTGCAGTGGTTGTGGAGTGGTGGAGCCTGAGCAGAGTCCTACATGTCTCTCTTGACTGAAGGCCTGGTTTAGAGCTTGCTAATGTTAGTCTAAATGAATCCCACCTCTATCTTTTATTCTTGGCGCTGCCAACAGCTTGGTGAAGGATCATATGACTCTCCCATGTAACATCTGTTACACAACAGCAGGAGAGGAAAGTGCCTTATTTCATCAAGGAGCAAAGTGGGAGTGGTGTCTACTGCATAGAGAGAGCATGGACACCCTGCTTAAGGACAACATTTCTGTTCTGGGAACATTTAATTGAAGAATATAGTTAAAGGCAAGCATGCACTTTACCAGTTTCCAGTGTGGGAACATCAAGACACAGATGCAGAGTGCTTTGAGACTCATCAGTGTGGAATGTTAGATAACTTAAGTGTATTATTTTTACAATGCATTCTATGCTAACTCACCTTGCCTGAGCTAAAGCTCCCCTTCCTAAGTAGGACATCACCTTGAGGAAGACACTACACTTCCAGGGCTTTGTCATCTCCACAGTGTTATTTTCTTTATTTCTTGGTTTGCTCTCATCACCTGGTAATATCAGATGTAGTCTCACATAAAAATTTGCTCTGTTGACATTTTTCTCCCCCAGGTGTGTCCCAAAGAGTTTTTTGTCCTTTTGATCATCACTGGTATGTTTTTTTTTTCTTCTTTTCTCATTCTTCAACGTTACTGACTGCTAGTCCCAGCACTGACTTTATTCCAGGAGAGCAACTGTGTGTTGCCACATTCTGTCCTGAAGGTGGGGAAATTCATGGAACACAGTTCCAAGTACACAGCCCATTACTGTGTATTACAGAGAACTTCCCTCCTCTGCTCTGTGAAAACTCGTCATACCAGTTTAAAAATATGTGAGGTATGCATCTCCTTCCCCTGACATTAATCATTAATTAACGTGCAATACTGACATTTCTGGTTGCTACTTAATGTTGCAAAACAATGGTTTATGTGTGTTTCTAATTTCTTCTATCGTACTCCAACATCAGAGGAGTCTGACACATCCAGCTCAGTGTCAGCACAGTCCTATCTAAGGGGAGCCCATCCTTCAGCCCCCCTGGAAATACTGCCCAATCCAGGAACATGCAATCCATGTTTGCAAAGCTCCTCTTGCCAATCTGACTCCTCTGCCTCGTGCTACAGGCCAAAATTCAAGTCTCTTCTCACAGAATGTGCTTATTGTATTCGCTACTGCAGATGGTTGAGAGTAGACACACTGAACTAAGCAATTGTGATCAAAGAGGATCTTATTCACCTGTTTTGGACTTCACAAATAGTTTGCATTTTGGATCTGTCTTTTTTTTCTTCTCTGTATGTGGTCTGGATTTGATAAGAATTAGTAGAACTCAGTCAAAAAGAAGACACAGACTGATGGAAAGCTATCTGTTATTCCCTTGACTTTTAGTAAGCTTAGAAAGTCCCACAGTTAAAATCCAGAGCTTCTTGTGCGAGGAAGTGTATGCAAAGTAAAAGAATAATCCTGCTTCAGAAAGCTGGTAGTTTACAGTTTGAACATAAGGCAACAGATAGACAAAACAGGGAATAAATATGCACTGAGATAGGAGACAACCATGAAAGAAACAGGGTTCAGTCAAAGTGAAGGTCAGGTTACATTTACGCTCATTATGGTTGATTTAGTGTTGTGATAAACGTGGTATTATCATGACTTGTTATTTGTGTAAGAGTGGCCAGAGGAAACCTCCAGACAAGAGCCTGGCTTGTTGTACAAAGTCCTGTCCCAACAGCAGGTAGTGCACAGTCACTGTTATTGTTTGGAGTCAGTAACCCCACAAGAAATGTGCCTCATGACTGATTCATACAGCTTTTCCTTGTGATTGACCATGTCCTTTTTTTGGCAGGGCACTTACAGCCAGAGCCCAAAGGAAGGCCTTGGTGCCACAGCAATCCTTGCTTTTCAGTGCCCAGCTGGCAGAATGAATTTCTAAACAGGGAGATAAATTTACAGTAACCAAAACTTTGGGATTTGCCTGTGACTCAGCAGCAGGAGGATATCCCAGCCCAGATGTCACTGCTGCCTCTCTTGTCCCTCAGTGGCTTTTGCTTTGTGGTCATTCAGGTTTGTGTAGTGAAACAGATTAAAATAAACAAGACAAGGCTGAAAGCTCCTTCCTCAAGTTTGCTGGTGAGGCTAAACTGGGTGGTGAGGTGGATGTGTCAGAAGTGACAGCCACCTTACAGAGACACCTGCAAGGGCTGGAAGAGTGGGAGAGGAAGAACTGTGTGAGGTTTAACAAAGACAAGTGCAAGGTCCTGCTCTAGGACAGCATAACCCGAGAGCCCACTGGAGGCCAAGCCACACCTGGAGTACTGTGTTCAGTCCTGGTCTCTGCAATTCAGGAAACACACAGCTAGACTGGAGAGGGTCCAAAGGAGGGCCACCAAGATCATCAGAGCACTGGAGAACCTGCCCTGTGAGGAAAGACAGTCTCTTCTTCCCAGGGAAGACTCTGGGGTGACCTTATCACAGTATCCCAGTACTTAAAGGGCTGCTACAAAGAGGGTGGATGCTCTGTCTTCACAAGGAGCCACATGGAGAAGGCAGGTGGCAATGAGCATAAGTTGCCCCAAGAGAGGTTTCATCTTTATGTAAGAAACACGTTTTTTATGACGAGAACAGTCACTCACTGGAACCACCTCCCCAAGGAACTGGGTAGAGCTGGAGGTTTTCAAGATGTGACTGGACAGGGTGCTAGATAATCTCACCTAGGCTCCCTTCCCGTGAAAGGCTGGACTAGATGATCATCTGAGGTCCCTTCCATCCTGGGCTGTTCTGTGATTCTATGAACATTTTTGGAATGAGCTTGTATCTTTTCTTTACCCAGGTATTTTTACATTTGGTTTAGAATGTTGTGGGGGGAAAAAAAACCCCAACTTCAGGTTGAGGAAGTCAGATGTAGCTGACAGAGAGCAACTTCCATTCCTCCCCTGGGTGCTCAGGGTACATCTGTGGAAAGGGAGGGATGAGTTTGAACAGTCTGGTGGAGTCTCCCAGACAGATGCTTCCTAGACAAGCCCTTGAGATACCATCACTCGCTGCAAAAAATGGCCAAGATAGGATCTGTGGAGAGCAGAGACAGTCAGTATTTATTTGTGAGTCTCTAGGAACACCTTTATGATTAAGCCAGAAGAATATCTGATTTCCAGGTTATGTTGTAAATTAATGGAGATATAGCCCTGAAGCTGCTGTGGGCAGTGCCGTTCTGTCCCATTATAAAAGCGGAGCTGGAGGCATTGAGAGCTGTGGTTATTAACTTCTCTCCAGCCAGCCTTCACAGTCTTGCTTTTGCCCTCTGGATACACAGATTTGCTGCTGTTCCCTTCTCCCTTCAGTCCCTTATCCCCTGCCTGCATTGCAGAGACCAGCTCACTGTTCTCAAGCCATTCCTTCTGCCTCCTTCACCACCCTCCCCACCCCACCTGTGCTCCTCAGCGTACCCTCATTCCCCAGAACTCTCCCATTGCCCTTGGGTTTCCTACTGCCTTCTCTCTCCATCAAGCCATGTTCCTCTTCCTTTCTGGTGGCCCCAGAACCTGATCTGACAGGAATACTAGTCAGTTGTCTGGAGATTGGATCTAATTTCTCTCTTCTCCTTACTTCTGGTGTTAGAGCACCTCACTGGTCAGACAAGATTTGCAGGTACGAGGAGAACTCTGCAGAGGAAGAAGTTGTTACCTCGTGAGTTGTGCTGTCTTCAGGCTTTGTCTGCAGTTCATCTGGGGGGAGAGAAAGGGCAGTTGAGGTGTATTTTTAGCATTTAGTACCTCAGTTTCATTTAAATTCCAGTTGCAGCTCCTAAATCCTCTGTTGGATCTAATCTTTCATCTTTTCCTTCAGCAGATCCTACTCTGAGAGCAAATACTTCCCTTTGCCCATGTTTTGCCTGTTTTGAGGGGGATGGAATGGCCTTCTAGTGATGTTGCAGTATGTGGTTAAAAGTGGCCTGCTTTTAATAGCTTTTCCTTGGCTTCTGTTACCTAAAACATATGTTTTCTGACATTTAATGATAGTTTGTTCTCCCATACATCCCAGTGAGTATAAGCAGCTGGTTATTTTCCAGTGTCAGTGAGTTTGAAATTAATGCAACTTATTTTCCTGTGGGGAATGGAGACATATGTCACTGAATTGCATTAAATATTAATTGTATTATCTCCAAAGGAGAGAAGTGCAACTAGAACCAAAGAAATACAGAAAATTATTTATTCCAAGAGAGCATAAAATACATAATACATACACATGGGAATAAACCTGTCTTTTTAAATTGCTGTGGGGTTTTGTACTTTGTATTATTTTAATTTTTTAATTTCTGGTTTGATTCTTGTCAGAACTGAAAGCTAATTCTTCTAATGGTCTTCCATTGGCCCATGATAAGTGCCTGGATGATCTTAATTCCAGTTCCCAAGGACAGGGTGTCCTGTGATACAGCAAGCTCTATTTTGCATTTGACTTGTATTTTCTGTTCCAGCAGAACTGAATGGAGTAGAAGAGCAGGCTGGAGGGATTCCTTATGGATCATGTTTGAGGGAAGGACTTGCCATTGTCATCCTGGATGTTCTGTAACTGTTCTGGAAAGGAATGCTGGTAGGGCTCTGGGCTCTGCCCAAGGTCAACTTCAAGTCAGTGGAATAAATCCTGGTAATTTCATTAGGAGCTGAATCAGGCCTTTTCTAGATGAGGAAAGGGGTTTAGACCTCTGTGGCAGGATGTAGATGGACTTTGGACATTTAAGTGTCACCTGCAATCCAAACAGTCTCTGCTTATCGGCCATCAAAACCTGCTCCTGCCTTATCTCTGTCCCTGCCTCTCAGTCTGTCATGAAGGCTCACCAGCTGCACGTGCTGCATCAGGGGAACACAAAATTTCAGCACAAACTTCACCTTGTCCAACACAGTGGCTCAGACAGTTTGCTTCCTCAGTGTCCCTCAGGCTCAGAGTGTCCACAGTGTGCCTGGGGACACCCAGGGATATTTACTTACAAATGGGTTTCTATGGCTGTGTCTTCATAAAAACTGTGCTCGTGGATTCCCTTTGTGGCTCAGAAAGTGAAAGCAGAGAGAAAAGCTTCTAATCAAGGTGTTGCAGCAAGAAGATGAGAGGAGGCAGGAGGGATGGAAACCCTCACCTCCAGACCATCAGAGACAAATCTGTATTTTGCATTGCCATCGATGGATAAAATAATTCCCCACCATGGCAATCCCCTAATCCCATGGGACAAAGCTATTAGAGGATAATCCTCGCCTAAACTGTAGCCCTATGCTTGAGCATTGGTTCCTCTAATGCTCTAGGATACAATTACAGAACAAGGCCTGGAAACCACAGCCTTTGTTCTGCCTTATTGCTTAATTGTTTAATGAAGTATTCACTTCATCTAAGTGAGTGCTTTGTAATTTTGTGCTTGCATGCAGCTGGCAGTGGCAAAGAACTGGCTTTTTTACAGAATAATTTGTTCTCTTGGTGAAATAAGGTACCATTAAATGTATCAGGCTCCAATAGTAAATAATTTGAGAAATCTCCCCATAAAAGGGAACTCTCACCCTTGAAAGTGAGGAATGAAAGCACGTTTGTTACTGCTGGAATTTTTTTTTTTTTCCTTTTCCCCTCAGTGCTGGCAAAGACAGATGGAAGAGGTGACAACTAATCCCAGATCTTGCACTAGCAGGCCAGTTTCTGAGGCCAGGACACTGCTACCACATGCACCTCTCAGACTGGAATGGGAGAGGCTTTCCCAACTGAAAATAAACAAATAAATAAATAAGCTTTATGTCAAGATAAGAGCAATATCCAGGCCCTTAAGTAAGTGCAAAGTCTCTATATACAACTGCAAATAACATTTCCGGTGTTTTGATCCTTTGAAGCTTTTATTTCTCTTTATAACTATACAAGGAGCTTAGACAATTAGCTCTGGGCTTGGCTATAATTTTTGGCTGAGGACCTAAGTTCTAGACACTGGATATCAGGAGGTTTGCAATAGGCTAGGGGGAGAACATGACCCTGGGAACAGGAGAAAATATTTTGAATGTTGGAAGCGTTTTTGAGTTCCAGCCATGCAGGGTCTCTTGCAAATGCTAAATACCAAAGCAACACTGCCAGTCTGTAATATCACGTTTTTCTTTAATAGCTATGAAAGTGTTTTATGAACAACATCAGTACTAGCAGAACAGGTGAGGTCACCTGTGCACTAATCCCTTCCTCTCTTGCCAGCCCTGCCTCCTGGGAGGTAATGCCTATGGAGAGGTTCTGGGTCTCTCAAGGATGGGTGCTGAGACCACATTGCAGGGGGAGACAGCAACAAGAGAGGTGCTTTACAGGTGGCTCACTTATTGCTTTCCATGCAGTCTCTGCTAGTCCATGGAGTGCAGATGATGGGAAGGAAACCATGAAGTAGTTGCATTTGAGGCATCAGCAAACAGTACAGTATAAGGCACCTCTATGTATATGGTAAATAGAAATGTATATAGTTAATGCATTGTTGTTGGCCCCAAAGAAGTGACAAATGGGTGACTTTTGACTGTTATGTTCCATTGGAAAGGCAGTGCAGTGCAAACCTTTTGTTTGTCAGGACACTTTGTAACTTGTTTTCATGCAACTACCATTTTCAACATCATTTAACAAGTCATTATAGCCCTTTTAATAAATTATAGACATTAACCTTGCCTAGGGTAACTGAGGGCAGGATTTTAATTTAGGCAGTGGAGAGTCTGTCCTCTAGGCCTACGTTCAAGATCACAACAGTGTCAGAGCCTACCCCAATTCCTACATCAGCTCAAGGACCAACAGGAACACACCTGGCTCACAGCCACCTGTTGTACCTTTACAGTGCTGCTGGTTCCTTCCTGTGCCAGTGTACAGAGCCTTCCCAGACTGCTTTGATCCGTGCTCACTCCAAGCTGCCTCTGTGACCTGTTCTTGGAAGAGCTAAAGCGTGGGAAGCCCCTGGTGGCTTTGCCTTTAAGGATATACCTGCCAGCTTCTCTGTAGGGAGTTTCCTGCCCTGACACAGAGGCAGGGATCTGACTCATGGCAGCTGGAGACACCTCCTGGAAGAGCTGTCATGGAATAGCCACAGGCAGTCGTGAGTCAGTCCTGAGCAGTCTCATTAGCACCTGGTTTCTTAATGGCATCCCCTACATGCTTATGTTACCAGCTATTTTTGTACCCTTCGTGCAATCACCTTAGCAGGAACTCTCTGTCCACATAAAAGTGTATTCTATTATGGTTTCTTTTCTTTTTCTTTTTTTTTTTTAATCCATGTGGAAATGCTTGCTTAAATTCTTGTTTAAACCTTTTAAAATTTAAGTTTATAATTAAGAAGAAAAAAACTGATGTTCTCTGCCTTTTTCATAAAACCGACATTTTAGCTTCTTTGAAGAAAAGATTAAAAAAATGTTACAAAAGTATTTGTGTAGCACATTTTTGGCTTAAAGTACTGTCTTGCCACGTCTGCTATTATTGCTGCTTATCGCTCTGAGGTAACATTTGCTTTTTGATCCAAAGTTTCAGCTGTTTGCTTTTAGGGATATTACTGGTCGTGGCTCGATATCTGTGGTTACAGATGGCCAGAGTCTCAAATGACTCCTGCCTGAACCAGCTCCTCCGAGTCAGGGAAGGATCCAGAGTGGCAGAGGGGAAAACAAGGTCACCTGTGCCTGGGCTCCGTGGGAACACACCTGTGCAGCAGGACTGGGGCTGTCTGGTGGAAAAGGTGTGGAAACACGACTCACAAGGATGACTCTGGTCTGAGTGGAGCCTTTGTAGTGAAAACTGCCAAAGCAGTTAAATTACATCTTCCACTATCAGTCTGCTGGTGAGAGCTGCCCAGAGGCTGCTGGGCACAAAGCTGACATGGCCATCACCCCTTTCCTCCTGGAGGTTTAGCCTGGGCTGGACCCCACTTGCCACCCTGCCTGCTTATCGGTGTGTGTGTTGACCTGTCTGGGTTCACTGCATTCCAGAGCTGGTCACTGGATGTTGTTTGTTTGAATTCCTCTGCAGCTTCAGCACAGCCCCCTGTACTGGCTCTTTTGGGGTTGAAGTTGTAGACTTCCTTCACCATGGTGCCTTTGAGCAATGCATGTGCTTCCCCCATCCTTCTTCCACAATATGGGAATTTGGGGAGAATTGGTTAATAATTGGTGTTTCCTGAAATTCCAAATATTATTAATGGTATCATTATGGGTTATCATGCTCTCTTATTTTTTAGGAAGCTAGGAGTAAAGCTGAAGCTCAGATGAAGAGACACCTGGCATTTGTATTTGTTCATATTTACAGTAGTCTAATGATTACCTTTGCAGGCTCCTGCAAAGTGTTCACCTGCCCTGAGGGATGGAGTGACTCGGCAGGATATCTGCATTACAATTGGAATATTGTTCCTGCTGGGAGAGGACTTGAGAGAATATTTTTATTTTTCAACAGCTCCTGCTGTGCCTTGGCATTTACAGTCCATCTGGACTAACACCTTCAGCAGTTTTGTCTCTGCCCAGCAGACTCTGGGCCAGCAGCAACAAGCACATGAGTTTGTCACCAAGCTGCGAGTAGCACAGTTTTTATCATTTGCTGCTTTTGGTGTGTCACACAGAACTTCAGAACTTCCTTTATAGGTGGAGGAAGCTGGATCATGAAGAGAAGAGATGGTGACACTTAGTTCACCTGTAAAGGAGAGTGGAAGAGGTGACACAGAGATCCTGGTTGGCTGAATTCTGGCTGGGAGACCCATCCTCGGGATTGCTACCTCTGCCTGAAAATTTGGGGCACGAACCATGACTGTCACACTCCTCTTCTGCCTGGCTTGTGATCCAGTCTGCTAGAAAGGGCTTTCTGAATTTCTTGTTCCTTCCAGAACTTCTTACTAATCTACACAGGCTCCTCTGGGTCTAAAATTAAGACTCCCTAGGAAAGCCAGAACAGCCAGGCTTTCCCAAACTGCTCCGCTGAAGGGTGCAGGTCCCCAGACAGAGCTGTATTTCTCACAGGTGCATTTCTTAAATCAGAGCAGGGTTTCCTCTTGCTTCCAAAGACCTTCCTAGAATTTGGCACTGAGTGACCTGTCTCGAATCGCATCTCAGCTGGTCCTCCCCTGCAATCCGTGAGGATGCAAAGGCGGAGGATGCAGGGAAAGTGGGAGCAGATTGTTCAGAGCCCGGACTGTCGGGGCTTCCAGGGGGACTGTCCCACCCGTGCTGCTCAGAGAGCTGCCCCAATAAACCAGGGGCTCCTTCCCCGGGAGCAGCGAAGGGAAGGCAAGGCTGGCAGGCACATCCCGCCTGACACATCCCCCGGGAGCCGCTCCAAGCCGTGGGCTGGCATTGCCCTCTGCTGACAGCTTGGGGTATGGGGCCGAAACCCTAAAATCATGTGTCTGCTGCTCACAGCAAAGCAGGATTTCTGAGGGTCTGCGGCACAATGAAGGAACCTCCCTCCTGCCGAGATTTGGGGGTTTAGTGCTTGATTTATGTCCCTTCTCGCTGTTGTAACTCAGATGTTACTCATCAATCAATCAATCAATCACATATCAATCATCCCACATTAAAACAAGTCCAGTGTAGCTGCTGTGCAAGGCGTGGAGAGCACACAGAGCTAGAGCCAGATTTCCCCTGCAGTCCTTGTGGTGTAGAGACAACAGGGATAAAGCAGAGTGAAAAAACCAGAATGATCAGCCTCATTACACATGAAAGTCTCTGAGATACTGAAGGGTCCACAAAAAGGCAGCTCTGGTGCCCTGCCTGGAGCTCAGGTGAATTCAAAGCAGAAATAAACCACAAGTCCTGAGTGCAAGAAGAATGGATCACACTCTTTGCATCTTCTTTTTTTCTTTTAGATTTTTTTCTTCACCATGTTAGGTAACTCCTTAGCTCAACCAAAGCTGCAATTGAAATGCTGTTTGGAAGCAATGACCTCTGAAAAATAGGAGGTTAGACTGGACAGCCACATTTCTTTTCTGCCTTTGTCAGCCTGTCCAAGGTCACAGTGGAGTTATGTGAGAAAGCCAGGAAGTCAATCAGTGGTGCGGTTTTTGGCTTGGTTTGGTTTGTTGCTGGGATTTTTTTTTTGTCCAGGGCTTTAAAATCTATTTCCCTCTTCTTTACATTTCAGAATTATCTAACAAATGGCTACAGGAATGAATTTAATGAAATCTTGTAGTGAGAAATGGGACAGAAAGGTCTAAGACACTTTAACAGATGCTTTTTCAGCCACTGAGCTCTTTACCAGGACTTTTCCTGTGGTAAATTTACAGTTTGGATTCTGCTAGTTTGGTCCTGTGAGGGCTGAATAAATTGGTCTTGCATTTTGACCATCCAGTGCCTCATAAAGATTTCAGGCTGTCCATGGAAATAGTCCTGGGTTGTCTGCTCTGAATAAATGCTCATGTGGAAAAGGACTAAAAGCTTACAGGAACATCTATAGACAGCAAAGAAAAAGGACTTTTATCTTTGACAACTTCCATTTTACCGTGCTGAGTACATGGGAAGGACTGAGTGTATTTTCACAGGCTCTGTAAAAGGATGAAAGTCCTCTCTTGCTGCCAGACAAATGCTATTTCCCCACTCAAGCAGCAAAGGCTTCTGATTGCAGCAGTTAAGGCCATTTTCCAAGCCCAGCTATGGGGAGGAGACACCAAAAATCTAAATTCTGAACTGTGATGGTGTCACTGTATTAAGCAGATTATAGCAAAAATAAGAGCAATGATAAGTAATAGCATTGATAATTAATAATAACCTCAGGCTAGGGATTAAGGGGCTGATTGCCCTTGCATGAATATTCTTGCTGGTTCCAATGAATAAAAGGGGTAAATTAGGTCAGTTTTCCCCTCCTCTGTGTGGGTGCTCTGGAGAGCTCCTTGGGGTTTCTCCTGCAGGGCCTTCTTTCAGAGAGCCAAATTCTCTCATTGCCCTGCTCTTTCATCTGTTATGTCTTTTTCATTTCTTACAGATTTTGCATTAAAACCTGATGCTTTTCCCCACACCAGTATTTATGGCAGTGTGTGCTATTTTGTAAAGCTTTACAAATTTGTGTACTTGTATAAAAATCTTGGCATTCATTAAAAAAAAAAATTAAAATTAGCCCGTGAGGAGGGAGGGTAAAAGAATAAGAGTTCTGTCAACAACAACAACAAGCAAATAAACAACGAAAGAAAAAGCACACTAATTTAAAATATTTATAACCTAATCTAGTTTGGAAAGAGAAGGGAGATTAACTCAGAAGTATTCACCATGTCTGTATTTCTAGAATATCCTAAGACTCAGGATAGAGGGTTTTGTTACATGCTTAACTCCCTTAAACAGATGATAAAGTTTTAATGGCCCACAGGGTGCATTTCAATAAACAGGTACAAGGAACAAAATATTAATTTCTAGACTGAAGGCCACATTAGGAGAATGACTTCATGTGTTCACTCGCTTTTTCCTTTCCCTCATGTTCTCTTTAGAGTTTCCTAATTCTTTATTGTTTCTTTCCAGAAGCATCACTCACTGTCTACCCTGAGAATGATTTTGGGCCAGGAAGTGGAGAAGACGGAAGCAGGTACATATATCACATTACCCTTGGTGCTGACAGGGCAGAGTTGACAGGGAAAACATCACTCATCTCTGCAAACATGATTTCATCCCCTGTAATTGTTTATAGGAGGACAGGTCTGGAATAAAACCTGAGTGCCACTTTGGAAGACCTAACACCTTCTCTGTCATCAGCAGCTGAGGCAGCCTGAATGTCAACATTCTCTTACTGCAGTTAATTTGTCCTCAAAAGCTCCTTCAGAAGGCAGGCTATGGCTTCCACTCCCTTGGACATAGCCCATTACATCAGACTTCCTGACACAGGGCTCTGAGGAGCCAAAATGTTGCCACCCATTCCCGTTCTGCCTTTGCAGGAGGGGTCATTCCTTCAGCACAATCAGGGGGTGAGATCAATACCTAAGTCCATGTTAAACCCAACAGGATAACTTGCACTGCCATGCAGGTCAGTTTAGAGAGTTGGTGGTGTTTTTGTCTAGGCTACAGGAATGTTTCTTTTCAGTTAACTCGGAGGGAAGATTACAGTCTCTCATATCAAGCAGCCAGGAACAACACTCATGAATCAAATCCATGGATCTGGCTTAAATTTTAGTAGTACTAATTCAATTAGCTATTTTATCACCTGGTTTTGTTTTCAATTTTTTTCTCTATAACAAACATAATCAATAAAACATAAAATAACCCTGTGACACTCCCATTATCACACTCCAGGATACAAATATTTAAAATAAATATGAATGTTTTAAAACTCACAGCATGAAAATTACTGCAGTTGGCCACATCAAAGTTGAATGAACTATTTTCCTGCTTTCCAAATACACAGTGGTATTATAGGTACATTTCTACTGTTTCTTTTTAGAAAAGCTACAGTTTTGACAAAAATAATTCCTAATATTGACAACAAGCAGCCAGGAGATGGTACATTACACTATGGAGAGTGGGAAGGGCACATCTCTGATGGATTTTTCCTTCCTTTGTGAGTGTAGAACAGGATGGGGATACATTATTCAGTAGTGAAATTCAGAATTGGTATAATTGAGGTGCAATGCCAGTGGAATCAAGACAAATGAATCCTACTCATTGCAGTATGAGATTTGTCCTATAGCTTTAGGTCTTCATGGAAATGTAACCATTTGTCTATTCTCCTTATTGCTTAGAGAAGGCAGCCAGCATTTCCATGAGATTATTTAAATGTAGAATTATTAGAAAAGTTTGCAGCTACAGAGACAGATGGGTTTTACATAAAATCCCTGCTCTTTGTAGCAACCCAGTGTGATATTGAGCAAGATAATGGTCCGAAAGTACATTGCCAGGCTCCTAATGAGAAACTGTTGACAGCAGAATTACCCCTACATTCATCAAAAAGCCAATAAACGTCAAGCAAGGGGCCTTTGATGCAGTAGCTCATAATTCCTGTTCAGAAGCCTTTGCAGTCACTTCAGGGCACACAATCACCCTGCATTTGTGCTGATTTTACCAAAAACTTAGTTGCAGAAGAGCCACAGGGAGCAGGTGTCAGCATTCCCAGTGTCCCTGTTACAGTGCCATGGGCTCACCGTGAGACCTTGGGCACAGCTCATTTGCCCTCAATTTCCCCACCTGCAACACAGGAATGGCAGGGCAGGAATTACCCAGAGGCAATTCTGTGAAGGACACGGCGTTGCCATCCAAATGCCCAGAAATCATGAGCTAGACAGGAAAAACTCTGATGCTGTTTCCTGCCAAGGAGGTAGTCATGCATTTTTAATGTCAACTATGTCCAGCTTTTTGGGCCTTTGTAGTACCTGTTTTCAAGCTCTCTCTCCTCCACAGCTCCAGGAGGATTTCTTCACACCAACATGAAACTATTGCTTACCCAGGCCAATGAATTCTGGCCTTAAGGAAACTTTTATAGGAAGTTTATATAAAAGTTTATATAAAAGCTTTTATAAACTGTTCTTTGGCTCTGTGGAACACAGAGGGTATAAATACCATGCCTATCATCCAAGTCCTCTGTTTGTGTTCAGCATATATCCCCCAAATGGTTTGGTGAGGCAGGTAATTGCCTGGACCATGAATTAGGAACAACGTTGTGCTGAGTGTGACTCTGCTTATCGCTGCTCCCTGGCTTCTGGTTTGCCTTGTTCCTGATGGGAGCCTGAAGCCACATCACAAGGGATATGCTCATATCCTTTAGACATGATATGCCTGTATGTAATATTTTTCTAAAATTTCCAGGTGAAGGCTCAGAGCCATTCTTCTAAGGCCTCCATGCACTCTGAGGCAGTTCAGTCCATTCATACTGGCAATTCCTTGCTTGCATTTTCTTGCCTCGTTTCCATTCCAGCTGTTCCTGTGTGTATGAACAGAAAACACGTCCCTGTTTGTCATTTGCAGGGATAAGCTGCATCCCAGAGGCTGCATGAGGATGGGGTTGTTCTTAGTTTCCAGAGAAGGCTAAATGTGTGCCACATGCTATTAGGGTCACTTGAAACTGGGCTAATTACCTGGCAGACATCGCTGCAGAGAGATCCTTTAATAAAAATGAATGGGGTGACAAGGAATAGGCTCCTTGCTATTTTGGGACAAACTCTTCCCTCAGGCAGCAGATAACCACGGTGGTAAGGCTCCCAATCTATCATTTGGTTTGCTGTTTTCTTGGCTGTAAAACTTAATTAACAATTCTGGAGCTGCTCTGTTTCCCTGTAAATCCATTAAATTAAACAATAAAGGCAGATGTGGGTAGAAATAAAAATCCCATGCAAGTCAGGAATGAAAAATTGTTTTTTCAGTGTTCAGGGGTTAGTGCAGGAATGTTATAAAACCTGCTGAAGCTTTTCTATCCAGTGGTTCAAGCAAAAGAGAGAAATGTTGCTGTGGATGCCACTGTTTTTGGAACTGATGGTCACTAATTAAAAGGGCATGTAGTGACAGGACAAGGAGGAATGATTTCAAATGGAAAGACAGTAGGTTTAGATTAAATACTGGGAAGAAATTCCTTACTGTGAGGGTGGTGAGACTCTGGCACAGGTTGCCCAGAGAAGCTGTGGATACCCCATCCCTGGAAGTGCCCAAGGCCAGGCTGGATGGGGCTTGGAGCAACCTGGTCTAGTGGAAGGTGTCCCTGCCCATGGTAGGGGGTTGAAATGAGATGATCTTTAAGGTCCCTTCCAGCCTGATCTGTGATTTAGACTGAAAAATACCACAAGCCTTGAAAAGAGGTGTTCTTAAGGGTCTGAACTCAGTTGTCCAGAGTGCTGTGCTTCCTCAACTTCCACACATTCAAACAGTGAAGGAGCTTGAGCCGTTTTGGTGCTTGATCTTTTGCAGGGAAAGCCAAGGATAAGGTAAGAGTCCTACCCTTTGCCTCGAACTTAAACAACCAGAACACCATTTTTTATAGTCATCATCATTTTGTCTTGCTCTTGTATCTTAACTTTACATAGCACTTCCATTAACTTCTGCTCATAGTGAAAAGGCTAAGGACACCTATGTGTCTTTGGAATATGAGTGTCCTACAAGGCCATTCATATTGAATGAATCCATGGGCAGGGATATTTGCCTCCCCTGTGGTATAACTATTTCCAATGAAGCAATTATTCCTTTAAAATGCATTTTTTTCTCCTTCAAGAATAGCAAGCAGGAGTTAATAATACTCCCAAACCCCATCCAGTGTAGAGGGTGATCAACTGCAGAATAATTTTTAAATATCCGAAATAATATGCTCATCTAAACTGTCACTTCTGCTTTAAGATGGCCAGTGAAACCATTTTATTACTGCAGTTAGTTGGAAGGAGCCCTGTTCTGCAAAAATCAGATAATGTACTTGTTTCTAAAAGCCTGGAACAAAAGAGCCAGTTGAGATTTGCTGAGTAGTTGCAAGATAGCCATTAAATATAAATATTTTTTAAAACAATTTACTCTTTCCTAATGCTTTTAGAGCAGCATGTGGGAACAGACTCTAAGTGCAGCATCTTACTGCATTGGAAAGGACATGATGAAGGTTACTGGGCTCCAGATTTAACTCTTCTATTTCTTAATTGCTCATAACAGTTCCTAACCTATATAAACTATGTGAGTTTATGAAAGATTTCCCCATCTTTATGGATGGTAACAACAAAAGTTTATATTTTTAAAACAACTAGTCCCAGTGATGCACATTTTTCACAATTCTATAGAAACAAACCACGTTCAGTGGTGAATTCAAGTTTAAGTTTCCATTCTTGCATCAGAACTGAAAATTTCTTCTTTTCAACCTGTAGATGGGAAACAGAATTGCCTTGTGGGGCTGTGTATGTATAAATGATACAAGTATTCATATCACTGGTTTCAATTAAAGGCCTTTGGGGACAGTCCCAGGACTTTACTGAGTATCTGGTTCACTTCAGAGAACTGAGGAATGAATTAACACTCAGACAGGGAACCAAGGACATGGGACAAAGCATACCTTAAAAAAAATCCTTCTTGATTCGTGATACCTCCACATTTTCAGCTTTAGTAGCCATAGGGAGGATTTATTTGATCTAACTGAAGGCATCTAAGTCTGCGCTAAACACTTTGGGCTACTTTTACTGTCACAAAGAATGAAAGACCTATCCATACAGTGATTCACTTGGTCTCGATTAGATGTCCGAGGGCCCATCCCATGTTGATCATCATGGTGAGGAGCTGACAGAGCACAGCCAGCTGGAACTGGGCTCACAGTGCATGCCTGGCTGAACCCCAGCCAGCAGTGCCCTGCCATCCCAGACCAAAGTTCACCCGGAGCAGGACTCACTGCCCAGCACATGGAGGGCATATTCTGTTCTTTGCTCAGCACTGGTGAGGTCATATTTGCAATACAGTCCAGTTTGGGCACAACCAGTACAAAAGGGATGTGGAGAAACTGGCACTGGTGCACTGCAGGGCTCCAAGCTGGTTACCTAGAGAACCTGACCTACAGGGGGAGTGGAGGAAGCAGGGCTTGTTCAGTCTGGCACAGAGGAGTGTCAGGGTGGTCTAACTGCAGCCTCTGAGTGCTTGAAGGAATTCACACTGATCACAGAGCTGAAGTCTCTCAGTTATGTCAGACTATGTAACAAGGGACAACGGCCAAAAAAAGCTCCTTCAAGGCTCAGATTGGACATTAAGAAAAAATATTTCACCAGGAGGGTTGCAAAGTGCTGTAAGGGATTACCCAGAGGGGCAGCTGAATCCCTGTTGCTGTCCAGTCTGTAAAGCCGTGGCTGAACTGCTGGTAAAAGCCCAGCTTTGAGCACAAGGAAGGACTTCCCAAGTAACACATCCAAGATGCTGTGATAAACTGAAAATATACAGCCTGAAAGTTACAGCTGGGTCAAGTCACTGCCAGGTGAGGATGTCTGCTGAAGTCCACGGGGTGGCTTTCACCCCAAGCCACACTCAGCCTCCCTGGAGTCAGCAGCAAAATCCTCTAGAGCTGAGGCAAGTGCTTGAACTGGTGGTGGAAAACCAGGATTTGCTGTGGGATACACACAGTTCATAAGCACATACATTCATAAGGAGTAATGGACCACTGCTATAGGCTTCTGTTTGTAACACCCAAACAGCCCTGATATCCATTATAATATGTACTATCATCATCTCTGGAATGTGCCCAAGCCCTTTAGTTCTCTATTAATAACAATAAATGGAAATTCTCATCCAGAACTATGGGGAGAGATACTAAACAGGGTGATCTAAGCCCTCTCTCAGTCCCTGTGGCTCCCTAAGTAACCTGGGACATCTTAAACTGATTTTTGCAGCACAGAGTTCCTTCTAAAACCACAGATTAAATTCACTGCTAAGAAAACCCCATTTTCTTTTTTTTCTTAATATTTATTACATACTTAGAACAAATTTATTGTGTCTGGCATATGCAAGAAGACAAATTTAACTTTCAGTAAGAACAAAAATATAGTTCCCAAAGGCAACTGCGTGAAGAATCATAAAGCACAGCTAAGGTTAGTTAAGAGACAGGACTCATTTCTTCTCCTCCTGAGAGTGTGACCAGACAGGCTTACGCTTCTGGATAAAGGCTTCAATGCCCTCCTGCCCATCCCTCAAAGTCAGATTGTCTACCATGACCTGAGTAGTCATTTTGTAGGCAGTGTCCAGGTCCTGGGTTATCTGTCTATAAAAGGTGGCTTTCCCCAGGGCCAGGATGGACTTGCTGCTTTCACAGATCTTCTGAGAGATTTTCATGGTCTCTTCTTCCAGCTTGTCTTCTGGCACCACCTTGCTGACGAGCCCGTGCATTAATGCTTCTCGGGCAGAAAGAGGTTCACCCGTGAAAAGCATCTCTAGTGCCACCTGAACAAGGAAAAATAATATATTAAGTCAATCCAAGAGCCTTACTGCTTTGCTTTGTTTGGGGAATTTTGGCCTCCTCCTCCAAGTACAAGCCACTCTCATAACAAACATAAGTTTTGATCTCTTAAACTGCCAAGGAGATGTTAAGAGGGGTCAGCAAAGAGAAGGACTGAGTTTAGAGCTAGACTTTTCAAACCTGCCCACTGATTCCACCTGTCCTAGGGTGACACCTCTGGGTTTCTCTTCAGCCCACGATCTCTAGTGATTGCTGCAGGAATTAAGAGAGATGTGGATCATCTGCAATGTCAAATGACTGAACTTGGTATTTTAAGTTGGGCATATGTGCAGTTTTTGAAGACAGCTGCCCCAGTTTTAAGTTTGGTATAGATGGTTTTAAATATGTCCTCTTATAGCCACATCTACTTCAGTCTCCTGCTGCTTCCAGCATCTGGTACTTGAGGTTTCAAATTAAAAAATCCCCCAAATAGGCAGTGACTGTTCAATGTTATATAGCAATATGGATTTATTCCCATGACTCCTGATGCAATTGACCAATGCCTGAATCATAAGAGCTAATTATCCTCATTAGTATCTTTGAAACAATGGCAACATTTCACTTGTGAAGAGGTAAAATCAGCAATCCTTGGAACTGCAGGGAATGTTCTTGCTACTTTGAAAAGTGGCACAGAGAAAAGTATATCCCACAGATTCTAAAAAGGGAATCACACCCCCCAGAAATACCAATTCAGAAATAGTTAAAACTGTACACTATAGCAGACTTGGAAAAAAACCCACGGACTATATTTGCACAGGATGCTCTCACAGATGGGAAATTTCAAGCTGAAGCTCTTATCCAGCAATGGGATTTGTGCAGTTCAGTCACTGCATCTTAGCAGAGCCCTGCTGGGCTTGCAGAGTCTGTCTGCATGGATCCAGCTGGATCAGAACTTAAAATTTCTATTCTCAGTTAGGGAAGCTTTACAGGTCGTACCATTTTTTTATGCAGTGATAGATGTGCAGCCACAATCAGTAGGACGTAAAACAGGAAGACAGTATAGGAGGGTTTCAGATGCTATTTAGAGCATCTTGATCTACAGCCAGGCAGATCATGCTGGCAGTGAAATGTCATTGCCTGGTGAGAATTGATACCTCAGTGGGATTGTTATCCTGGACTTGCAGGAGTTCCCTCCTCAGGGGAGAACATCACTGGCAAAAGCACAGAGCTGTCTGTTGGAAAGGAAAGGGATCACTGAGCTGTTGTGCTGCTGGGATGAGCTCGTGCTGGCTGGAATTGCATCAGCAGGAAGCTACTTTCCCTAAACAGAGTTCATCCCTTTACTATTTTTCCTGGTCCAAAGAGTTATGGAGATACCTTTTGCAATAAAGTATTTTGAACGCTGTACCGCTGGAAAGTTCAGGCAATGGAACTAAAACACCTAACACGGGAACCTCCTTCTTGCAAAATACAAAGAATATCTGGGAAGGCAGCCTACCTTTCTGGGAAGAGATCTGCCCAAGGCCACAGCTGGTGTGGAGCAGAACAGCCCAATGTTTACTCCAGGAGTAGCAAACTGGGATTTCTCACTTGCCACCGCGATGTCACAGCTGGCCACAAGCTGACAGCCTGCTGCTGTAGCCAAGCCATTTACTTTGGCAATCACTGGCACTGGAAGTTTCTGGATTAAAGTCATAACCTGCATGCACAAAAAGGGTGGTCAGAATGGACATTTAGGAAGACACAATCCTGTTTTGGAAGCCCTCAAAAGTACCTTTCTCTCTCTATTGATGAAAAAAACCCAGAATTGTTGGATCTTGGCTCCTTCAGCTGTAGCTTCCACACATGGCTTTTACAACAGTCCTTAAATACGGGTTTGGCAATGTGTATAGAGATCATTATTAATGGAGGAACTAGAACAAAAGGTATCAAAGTACCTTCTGCTGTCATACTGAGCAGGATTAGGGATCAAATTCTAGCACTGTCACAATCAAAGGGGGTTTTACCATTTTCTCCAAAGGCTCCAGGATTAATTTTTAACATTCCAACCTCCAGGACTGTGTCTTTGTAACAAGAACTTGTATGGTCTGCTGACTGGGCAACCAGTGGGTCAGATCTTACTTTCACATTGTCTACTTGATGTTTAAGCTGGCCTTGAGTTCCTAGCTAGATGTTGGGAAAGAATATTTGACCACAAGTAATTTAAAGATGATTATCCCTAGATTTCTAGGAATGACATTGCCCAAATACTCAGCTGCAAGGAACACTGGCTAAACTAAGGAACACAATATGACTCTACTCATTGTTGGAGATATGCACATTGTCATTGCAGCCCTTTCACTGACATGCAGAGAAATCCAGGGAAAATGTAATTCCACCATTAAAACAGCAGAGCAGCAAAAAGCAAGGAATCTGGAACCAGAGCCTGTGCTTTAGCAAGCAAGTGAGCAATGCTGTCCCTCCTGAAACCAATGCTTGCTCTTAAATACCAAACACAACCAGTGTCACTCAAAAAGGACTTACCTCTGCACATAATTCAAATACTTGGGAATGATGCTTCACATCATCTTCACTTGACAATTCCTTTAAATCATGGCCAGAACAAAACACAGGTCCTTCAGCTGCAAAGAATTTTAGGAAAGTCAGTCTGAATTAATCAAGAAACCAGGGGCAGTGACACATCAATGACCCAGTTAAAGGGACTATGATGAGATGTCAATGGTCAAAAAGGTGTTTGGGAAGGGAGTTTTAAACAGAGTTCCAAAATATTGCCATCTGGGTTTTGTGACAACTTTACCACAATGTAACATTTAACCACATTAACACCCATAAACACTTTTCCAGTCCTAGTTTTACTTCCATTCCAGACCCTTCACACTTCCGAGGAGTTTCTTGTAAGAATACTTTTCAAAACAGCTCCTTGGTACAATGCAAACTAGTCAGCTGAAGGAAGGCTGGAGTGCTCTGCTCTCAGACTGATAAAAGTTAGTCCCTATTTACTGTACTCAGAATTAATTATTAACTTTTGCTAAAGAAGCATCAATACTTTGTGTGTGATGGCATTCAAGGTCACAATGGAAAAAAAAGGGTTGCTCTGCTAGAGGAGACCCAAAAGGGCTGTTGTGGTGTCTTTGCCCCTGCTGCTAAAACTGTCATCTAGAGAATCCCCAAAATTATGCCAAGGGCTTGGGGAGCAAAACAGCAGGTTTCTGTGGAATTAAGCTTTGGATTTGCCAAGGTCAAAACACCCTTTACAGGTATATGATGTTTACAAGAGGGTTTTTTTTGTCATGAGGATATGTGCTATGAGAACAAACCACTGTGATGCTTTTCAATTCTTCAGAACTTCTCAGATATTGGCATGGATGTGACATTTCCAGCTACAACTATGTAAGACCCAACCTTACCTATGGATTTGTTTCTTATGGATCAGAAATAAACAATGTCAGTGAGCTACTGGGATGAGTTATATATATCTGAAAATTAATCACACTGCATATATGCCTTTTTGAAGAAGAATCCACTGCAAAGTCTGTGTTAAAGACCCAAAGCATTCCCTGAGAAGTCTTTTATTTTTTTGACATTTCTTCTTTTGCATTCCATTCAGCAAGGGAGTTTGCAGCCAACAGGAACATGCAATTCCTTTTTAAACTAAAAAAAAACCCTAAATGCAATTGTGCTCGCGAACTGTACTCCCAAAGAAGAACCTGAAGAGTTTCACAAAATCTCTAACTGCTGTTGGAAGTGCTGAATGTGTATATTTAAACTCACCCCTGTGAAGTCAGCTCACTTCCACTCCTGTGTGTGCACTAACACACAGTGTTTTCCTCTACGTATAAAAAACAGCATCATCCTAAATTAATAAAACAATTTATCCGAGATGTTTGGAAAGGGGGGCAGAGGAAGGTCATCTTAAAATAGCAGAAGCAAAAAAAGATGGCTTAATAATGGCTCAAATTTCATTATCTTCAAGAACTCTACAGGTTAATACCCAAATGGAAGGAAACTGTAATAGGCTGAGAGAGACTGTTTTACATTGGTGGGTTATGGGTGACTGTGGTACTGATACTGTGGTCTGAGAGTTTTAAAAATAGTTATGACAAACCAGTGGAAATAATTTGGTTTATCCTGGCTCTGAGGAGATCAGAACACTTGGGTTTGCAGAAACCTTGTGAGCCCTGTCTGCTCCAGTCTGTCCCCAAAGGCAACAAGTGTCATCCCAGCTCCGCCTGTGCCTGCACAACCCCTGGATCTGGGAATGTTACCTTCTGCTAGCTGTTAGAACCTGGCTTTTGTTCGGTTTAAGGTATTCTGTAGGCATTGTTTTAAAACAATTATTTCGCATGCTGGTTTCTTTTAGAGAAGGGAGCAACTCTCTAGCTGCAAATACACGGCACAGCCTGGCCGAAACACGCACATCTCTGCTCAGCCATGTTGGTCAGACCAGAACCACAACCAAACAGGTGTCAGTGCCGTGTTCCAGAGGGGGACCGAGCACAACAGGGTGGGAAGCGGGATGAGTGTAGGGGAATACATGGGGAGGCAGGGACAGCACAGGCCGGCCCCGCTGCGCTCCCTGCCATTGCGGGCGGGTCTGGGCTGGCCCCCACTAAATATGTGTGTGTCTGTGTGTCTGTGTGTGTGTGTGTGCCCCCTGCCCACGGCGGTACCCGCGATGACGATGACCCGCAGCTCCCGGCCCTTCACGTCGTGCAGCAGGTCCTGCCGCAGGCAGCGCAGCATGGGCAGCGACAGCGCGTTGCGGCGCCGCGGGTTGTTCAGGACGATGGTGCTGCAGAAACAAACAGAACACAAACAAACAAACACAAACACAGACACACAAACACAGAGGCGGTCAGGGCCGCGGGGCCCGCACGCAGCTCCCCCCACACAGCAGCCCCCGCTCACCGCACGCCCCCGGCCTGGCGCCGCAAANCCTCCTGCCCCCACCGGGCCTGTCCCCCCGGGCTATCCCCCACCCCGGGCGTGTCCCCCGGCCTGCCCCTCAGGGCCCTCTATCCCCTGGCCTGTTCCTCCTGTCCCCCGGCCTGCCCCACCCGAACCTGTCCCACTCGGGCCTGTCCCCCAGCCTGTCCCTCTGGGCCCTATATCCCCGGGCCTGTCCCCCTGTCCCCTGGCCTGTCCCCCCTGCAGGCCCATGGTGCTGCTTGCGGTGTGGGGTCACAGAGGCACAGAATGGGGCAGGCTGGAAAAGACCTGTGAGAGCACCCAGCGCAAGCCACGACCGAACACCACCCGGGCGGCCAGACCAAGGCACTGAGTGCCACGGCCAGTCTGACCTTAAACACCTCCACCACCTCCCTGGGCAGCCCATTCCAATGTTTAGTCTGTGAAGAAATTCCTCCTAATGTCCAACCTGAACCTCCTTGGACCTCTTATCCTTATTGCTGGTTTTCTGGGAGAAGAGACAGACCCCCACCTGGCTACAACCCTTCCAGGGAGCTGTAGAGAGCAGTAAGACCACAGAATCACAGCATCTTTAGGGTTGGAAGGGACCTCTGGAGATGATCCAATCCAAACCCCCTGCCAAGGCAGGGTCACCTGGAGCAGGTGACACCACAGCACATCCAGGTGGGTTTGGTATGTCTCTAGAGAGGGAGGCTCCACCACCTCCCTGGGCAGCTGTTCCATGCTCTGCCACCCTCCAGGGAAAGATGTCCTTCCTCATGTTGAGGTGGAAGTTCTTGTGTTTTAGTTCATGGCCATCGGGTCCCCCCCGAGCCTCCTCTTATTAAGGCTAAACACGCCTGGCTCCCTCAGCTACTCCTCATCAGAGTTGTGCTCCAGACCCTTCCCCAGTTCCATTGCCCTTCCCTGGACATTCTCCAGCACCTCAGTGTCCTTCTTGCCACGAGAGCTGAAAACAGGATTTGATGACTGGCCTCACTGGTGTCAAGCAGAGGGGGATACTCTTCTTCTTATGAAAGACTACTATGAGGCCAAGAGTAACTGGTATGGGATGAAATTCAGTTCTGTGGGGCTTGGGGTTGTATAGTTGGGAACTACAAAGATCATAGTTTATTCATTGGGACACAGTCATGGAGTAGACCTTGTGTGTTCTAAATGCTTCCACAGAGTTGGTCTGTAGTCCTTATGATGCATCCAAGAAGAAAAAACAAAAACAAAGGCAAATGGGATTTTAAGAGGTGATTTGGTGATTTTAAACTTCAAATATGAATTTAAATTTCAAAATATTTTAGGGATATATATTCACAGCTTAATGATTGCTTATCCTTCTGGTCACCCATGTTCCAGAAGCCAAGCTAACAGAGAGGCAGAGAGAGGAGAAGCAGTATAGAACAGAGACTCTGTTATGAGGGATGAGGGGAGCATTGTTCCTTGAGTCCAGCAAGACAAATACAAAAGGATTTATGGCTGCTGTCTTGAGGACAAGCATTTTGTAGTCTGAGAAGGCAAATGTTACAGAAGGTGGAGAACTATATGGGCACTGTAAGATTAAAGAGGTATACACTGAGCATTAACACACCAGATGCAGAAGTGAAGGGACAAAGACACTGCCATTAGAGGAGTGAGGCTGTGGAACAGCCCTGCTATAGAAGCCACATGGGTAAAACCTTTTTGGGTTCTTTTTTTTAAGAGGGAGCTCAGGAGGCTTCTAAAAGGGGTTATATGATGTCCCTGCCTAGATTACCAGAGGAACAGATCTGGGGAAGAAGATCCTTCTCCATTAGGGTTTCTGCTGAGCCCCAAGGCTCTCCTTTGCCAGCTACTGGCATGATGCATAGTAAGTCTTCCTAGTTTGAGAGACACACAACTCTCTGCAGACCCCAATTACTCAAAATAGTTCTCAGTACTTAAAAAACATCGCTTTGCAACATAACCTCTCACATTTCTTTCATTCTTCCCTTCTCTGTTCACTCCCAAGCGTGATGACCCTTCCCTCTCATACCTGGCTCAGGGCAGTCTCCTGGGAAGGAAGCAGCTGTGTGGATGAGGCAGCTGGGGAACAACCTCATCTGCCAGGAGATGCTGACAGGCCCAAACACCAAGCAGCCTTGTTCCATGAGATACAGGTGCCCAAAACTGAAATAGATCTATGTCCAGCATATGTTTCTTGTAAATGTAAATCTGTGCTTCTGATTCTTGTGAGTTTTTTCAAAGTACTTGTAGGTTCCCAGATGTGTCTCCAGTTTTCATCAGTGTCTGTTGAACCCCTGCAGCTTTTCTGCCTGTACTGGCAATGGGGGCTTCTCAGTTCTGAGCATCAGCCATATAAAAGAACCACTTGAATTTTGTGTTTAACAATATATTTACTAATACAGACAGTAACTTAATGTGGGAATGCACTTTCTGCTTACTGGTTTTATATTGCCTAACACAATGACCCCTCAGATCACTGGGCTCTGTGACTCTAATGTAAGAGCAGCAGTGGGTTTGTGTACCTTTCTCAGTGTTGAAGGACACCAACAGGCCTGAGAGCTAATTCTGCTCTGGACTTTTCGCACTTGCCCATTTTCATTTTCTCATGGTTGGTTGTGCCTCATGGTAATTCACTGGAAAGTTCTTCCAAAATTTCCTCTTAATATGTGATAGGAATCTGTAGGAACAAAAATAATTCCATTTAGAAGCAAATGAGATCTTAAAAAGATCTCAGCAGTGTTCAAAGTCCCTGTTTGGTGTGGTGAAGCCCAGAACACAGAGAACATTCAGAGAGGAGTTCCCAATCCCTTGCAACTCCGATCAGTGACCTCTTTCAAGCTTGTGAATACAACCTTATTTTTTTTCCTTGCAGTTCCTTCTCTTTATCCATCTGCTTGTCCTTTTTCTGTCCATCTCCAAGGAAATAATTTTTTTTTAGTCTTCTCCAAAAAGCTTATTTTTTATATAGTGTTTCCAGCTCACTGGAAATTCTGTTCTTTTTCACTTTGACTGACAACCTCATGTTTCCTTTCACACCCACCCCCATTACAGATTGTTTTTTGGCTGCAGCTTCCCCAATGCATTTAGCAGACCTGCTGCTGCCTTCTCTGAGAAAGTACTGAAAAAAAACTTCCCAATTTCAGGCAGATTCCCTTTTTTATAGCATTTGCCAACACCTCCAACTGGAGACAACGAGGTGCCAGGACTGCAAGGACCAGATGGGGCTTTTCTAACCTTTAGCTGTATTGATCCTCATATAAAATAAAAAGGGACCTGACAAGGGATATGATGCAAATTCATTGTTAGATCATTACAGACAATTTCAGGGCATCACACTGTGCAGGAAAGGATGTTTTGAGATTTAAGTGTGCTGCTGGGGTCTCTGTTGTTGTAAAGTTGCTAGATAGACTGCATGGACAATAAAGATAGAGGAGCCCTTCCTTTATGAAGCACAGGTATTCATTTGGGTCTTTATTTCCTTGGCTTTCAGTGATCCCAGGTGGGATGTGCATCTTGCAGGAGCACCTGCTGTTATAAATAGCAGCTCCTCCCAGGGCAAAGGCAGGACTTATTGGGATGCAGCTGAAATGTAAAACACGTCCACATACACATATGTAAATGAACAAATATATCCATAAAAACACTTCTACCTATTAATTGGAGTGCTATGGTGAAAAATGGGGACTATTCTATGGAACATCGGGCAGACACATCCCTAGCTGAATTTCATGCAAATTATTTCTCATGAAATGTTGGCATTCCCAGAGGGTCTTGTGACCTGCTTTTCAACACTGCTGAAGACATTCAAATCCCACTCGGAGCCAGAGGGGTTCAGCACCTTTAGAGCTCAAGGACTGCTTAATTCTGGTCAGGTGTGTAGTAGTTCCAGGATAACAGGGAGAGCAGGGCCTTGCTCTTGCACCCAGGCCAAGAAAAATAATTTATTTTCCTGTTTTGTGAATTCTGCTAGCAAAGAGATAGACAACTGCATTATGGTGTCTGTGATGTGGAACCCTCCAGGACTGACTAAAGGAAAAATGAAAAAAGATTTTGTATTTTCTTTCCCATTTAGCCAGGACTCTGAGTCCCAGCACCACATGATAGGTGCTGTCCAGGTAACATTTTTTACTGTGTCCAGAGACAATTTATGTTTTCTGTGTTTGTGTAGAGATAGAAATGGCACAGAAACCTCATGAAAATATTCCCTTGGGCTGGGATTTTCTAAGGGCATGAAGGTAAGGACACTTTACTCTTGTCTGCACCTGGAATTCACAAGACTTTGCTACCAAACCTCCTTTAGGTTCTAGCCTTGTGGTTTTTTGTTTGTATATTTGTTTTTGGGTTTTGTTTGTTTGTGGTTTTTATTTTTTTTGTTTTGTTTTGGAAAGATATTATTATACTTTAGTTAAAGATAGGTAATATATCAGCCTTCTCCTTAGAGAGGCTTTAATTACTAGACGTAGTACTTCAAAATCAGTTATAGAATTAATGTTGAGAGACTATCAGAAAAGTTTAGTGTGTACTCCAAGAGACAGTGTGGGGTTTTTTTAAAAGAAATTATTGATTATTCTGATAAAAGAAAAATTTGAATCCAGTTTTAACTCCATGACTGCTACTGAGAATTTTTATTAACCAGGTGAACCAGGCTGAACACCTCCCAGTCAGACTCAGATCAGGTCCTTACCTGGCAGTCCTGCTGCCTCCTGCCTTACATTTGGCATTCCTTCGGCAAACAGTCCGGGGTCCCGTTTGTTTTCGACAATGGACAGCAAGTTCCCAGAGTCAGTCCTGCCGCAGGTTTTCACAGACACTGCTCAGAGCTGCCTCCCTGTCACTGTGTGGCAGCACTGCTCCATGTAATGGGCGCTACTTATCTTCCCTTCAGCCCACGAACCAGGTGAGCGACCAAAGCCCTTTTGTCACTACACCCATCCCTGTTCCTCTTTATTTGCTGTTTTTCTCTTATCCTGCCCACACTCATCTTTTATCCTTCATTGTCCTCACTTCTAAGGCGATTTATCGTCAGATTTTTTGTATATGCCTTCCAATTGTGAGATTCTTAAGATGTGAACAGTGATCAGAATTATAAAATAGATGTGAGGTTATAACAGGCTTGGAAAAAAGGTGGCATTCATTCCTGCCCTCAGAGTATCTAACCTCAGGTTCCCAATTTAGATAGTTAATCCTGCAAGGCTCCCTACACAATCAATAGAGACGTGCTCTCCCCTGCAGGGCTGGTCAGTGTCTAAATTAGCTGCCTGCTCCCAGTGCCTCTCCAGGCTGCCTCCTGCTCTCCTGCTCTATTGATTGCATCAGCTCTAGGGTTTAACCCCTGCTGGAAACTCAGCCCCAAACAGCTGCTCCCACTCCCCTCCTCCAACAGAACGGGGGGGAGAGTCGTGGATAGAGTAAAATCAAACAAGGAATTCTTTCCTTGGCAGGCAGGTGACCAGCCATCCTCAGGACAGCAGAGCTCCGTCAGTGGTCACTTGAGAAGACAAGCACCATCATTGAACATCCTTCCCTTCCTTCTTCTCCCAGATTTACGTGCCAACCATGATGTCATATGGTCTGGGATATCCCTTGGGGCAGTTGGGGTCAGCTTTCCCAGCTGTGTCCCCTCCCTGGGGTGCTCCTTCTGCACCCCCAGCCTCCTCTCTGGTGGGGTGAGGTGAGGAGCAGAAAAGGCCTTGACTGTGTGTAAGCCCTGCCCAACAGTAATGAAAAGATCCCTGTGTTATCAACACTGATTGCAGCACAAATCCAAATCAGCCCCATACAGGCAACTGTGAAGAAAACTAATTCTTGTCCCAACCAAAATCAGCACAGCAGGGAACCAAGGCAGACTGGTCAGATGGCTCCTGCAGGTGAGGCGAATGTTCCTCTCACCCACATGAAAGGTACAAACACTGATCTCAGCCCAGGGACCTCACTGGAAGAACAGAGTACCAGAACCCTCTCAGCCTGACAATCCTCTGAGTGCACCTCGGGATTCACTGCCAGGAGTCAGTGTCTCTCTGCTGTGGTTACAGACAAAAACATTGCTGTGAATGAAGAGGTAAATTGCAGCTGCTCTTTGGGACCAAGAGCAAAAATTTGCCTAAAGTTGTCCATACTTGTGAACAGCCATTGTGGCCTGGCTTTGCTTCAAGTCCCTTCTGCAAATGACAATTCTCACCACAAAATGACACCCTCTACCCACCTTGTCCTTCTCTCTGTGAATAACTTCTTTTCTGTGGCAAAATACATTGAATTTTCTTGACTCTTCCCACTCACCCATTTCAGCTCATTTCGCTATCTTTCAATCCTTTTCATCCCATGACAACCATTTTATTAGAATCAGGAAAAATATTTGTTTTTCAATTAAACTGGATTTTTATCCAATAAGAATACCAGAATCTTACAAATGAGCATGAGAATGACGGAATCCTAATAGTCAATGGTTCCTTGACACCACCAAAAGGTCCTCAGGGATAACACAGACAACATCCACCTTGGGTAGGAAAGTTTATAAAGGCGCAGAAAAAAATTAGTCCAGTCAGGAGCTGAAGTCAGGCATGTCCACACCAGACTGGGACAAGAGGAGGAGGAGGAGGCTTTCTTGTGTCCTCAGGTGAAACATTTCTTGGAAGGGGCTTAACCCAGAACACTGCTCGTTAATGGGTTGGCAGTGACTTACATTTCTCTATGGCCTGTATTTTACCTTATCTCCCCTGTGCTGTGACAGATGTGGCAGCCCTGAGGCAGGACCAGGAGTCACCAGGGAAGCTGCCAACTACTCCTGTGTATTTTCTTTATGGTAGGAAATGCCAGGCAGCAGTTTGGGCTCAGACCATCCAGCTGGCCTCGATACTCTCCCTGCACCCTTTTATCTTACCAAGGCTACACATGTTAAATTCACAGTGTATTGGCACTAAGGAAGGGGCGATGGCCTGATCCAAGACAGCTGTCCAACTGTGGAGTAACATCCTGTAACTCTCTGTGTCAAAGTGTTCGTGGTTCCTGTTTCCAGGCAGAGGAAACATTAATACACAACAAGCAAAGAAAATTGTTCTGTATTTAGGAAATGCCAACCCACACATTAAAAGGGGCATTTTATAATAAAGAAATTATTTTACTTTTGAAGGAAAAAAGAAGCTTCAGCAAATTATGTCTGCCAGTCCCCCAGATCTGTCAAGGAGATTGGAAGAGATGTTAAAGGTTGCAGGAAAATTATTGCTGAGGAGAAGAAAAGACAGAAATGAATGCGTATCCTGAGGAAAAGGCTGCAGCAGAAGCTTGGTGATCACTCTTGTGTGACCTGCTGACCAATCCATTGGTATGTGTGTACATCAATTCTCATTGCTCAGAGCCAGACCCAGCCTCTCGCCCAGCAAGGAGTTATGGGTTGTGCAAGGAAGCTGAGACACAGGGTGTTAGTGTTTGTGCCAAACAGACACACTGAGAGAGAGGCATTACATGTCAGGGGAACTTCGGGTTACTGTGACACTGCATGACAGAATTAAAATGAGCTGTGAACAGTCTTTGCTAGTTCTGTAACTGAAGAACAAACCCATGTTGCTACATCCCTCATACCAATGAGGGATGTGTTGCCAACCCTCTTGCTGCCTCACCATTCCTCCAGCCCTCCTGACCATTCACAGAGCAGATGAGCTGTGGTGTGAGGAGTTTGGGGTTTTGCAGGCCAAACACAACAGTTGAGTGAGTGCCCAGCGAAATCTGTGGCTCTTCTCTTATTTGAGGTGGTAATTTGGGTCTCCAGTCTCTGTCCAGCCATTGTTGTTCTTAGGAGAGGTGGATCCTGAGGATCACTGAGAGCCCCAATGTGCTGTCAAATGTAGCAGAAAACAGACTGATTATATTTCCACAGGAAACCAAGCTAAAGTAACCTTCATGATCATGTTAAACTCCTGCATTTGAAATTACGCTGCTGTTTCCATGAACAGCCTCCTGCACAACAGCAACACTACAGTAACCTGGAGATTTTCATCATTATTCACCTGCTGTATTGAGAGCTGAACCAATTAATGATGGAAAGATTCTTAATATGGCAATGGACTTAGCAATTATCAATGAATATTTTAACTAACTAATTCTGTGGGTGAGTTTTTTTAGTTCCATTTATTTTAAACAGCCAACTAACTAGTTTAGTTTTATTTTCACCTTTTCATTCCACTTGTGATAGAAACTTGTGTTTGTGTTTCACAAGGCAGCAGAAGAGACATGCAAGCTGATTTCCACCTCTCTTTTCACCAGAGGCAAGGAAATCAAATGCTTCCTTTCAATTTACATCCTACTTAAATCTGGGTACACGATTTGTCCAATTAGATCTGTACAGTATGCAAAATACGAGGGTTTGGCTAGGTCTCCTTAAAATAATGTCGTTTAATGTATCATTTATTTTAAAACATGGCCACCTGCATTTCTCCTTCATCAGTATTTATGTGCTCAGTTCTGGAGGAGGTAAAAGAAAGCCATTTCTAGGTAGTAATTTATTTAAATTTGGATTTCAATGATCGTTGTGGGTCCCTTCCAACACAGGATATTCTGTGATTCTATTACTTTTTAAAATTTTTTCTTGTTTCTGGAGTACTTTTTGTGCCTGGCATGTTCAGCTCTAGGAACCTGGGCACCTCAGCTGACAGTGCTATTCCCAGCAGGAACCTTCAAGAGGATGAACAGCACGTATTTGGACATCTGAGGCAAATGAAATATGATTATATGAATTAATTATGGCTGTGAAGTTTTTCAAGTTCTTCATGTTTCTCATGAACACCCACATTTGGTTGTTGACAGTGGCACAAGTTTTCATTTTAACTACTGTGGATGGAAGAGTTTCTGACTGTGCAAGCCAGCTGAATCACCTGTCTGAAGCTGGTGGCTGGATTCTTATGGATTTTACTGGCACCAGGTTTCCATTTGCCAGTTTTCTGGATGTGGCACAGCAATTTTCAAGCATTGACTCTTGTGGCATCTCATGACAGCTCATGAGGACTTACTTTCAGCTTTTGGATATGCAGTGCTATTCAAACTACATTGGAACTAGATGACTGTTAAGGTCCTTTCCAACCCAAACCCTTCTGTGATTCTGTAATAATAGATCTGTGCAATTTCAGAGCCACAACAGCACAAAGTGGAACTCAGACAGCACCTTGGATCCCCAAAACTGCAGAGTAGCCTAAGTACATAATTGCACAGCTTTTTGATACTGGAAGACCAACCACTTTTCTTCAATGCACATTAGCACTAATCAGTTGTCTAGGCCTGGGCCAACCTATAGAAGTGAAATTACAGGGACATTAGGAAGGTAAATCATGTGTATTACATGAGTGCCTAAGGCTGACAAACTACAAGGCTCCCCCACTAGAGACACTGTACTCCAAAAATGCTCAGAGCTGGAGAAAAGCAGCTGAGCGTATTTGTAAAGGAAAAGCTGTAATTTGATAGCAAACACGTAGGTTATGTGTTATCTTGGTGATGTAAGAGTCAGTTTGAGAATATTAACAGAAAGAAGAGAGAAAGGAGAAGAGATTCTGAAAGGAGGATAGTGGGAAGTAAGAGTCACAGGAGTGGAATGAAGCTGTTGGAGATTTTGAGCACAGGGGCTGGAACAAACACCCAGTGAACGTGGGTGCATGTTGAGCCAGCACTGCAGAATGGCTCTGTCACTCCTGCCTTGGCAGCTGCTCTCCAGGTTTGCTTCTTCCCCATCTGAGACCTGGCTCCCCCAGAAATGGGGACTGCTCTCAGTGTAGATGTGAGCCAGAACATCTACAGTTTATCTTTTTATCTTTCTGGCCTTCCTTTTTAAGCAGATTTAAGGAGTGAAACACACAGAGTACACAGAGGGATGTTTGCAGAAATGTGTTGAAAATCTTGGCCCAGATCTTCAAGTTTAGGAACTAAGGCTGGGTATCCACAGGCTAAACTAGAGCGACTCTAAAGCTGGTTTTAAATTCAATCTGGCTTCTCGCAGTCTCATTGATCACAGGATATAAAACCAGAAATGTTTGATGCCCCTTTGTTTCTTCACTAAAACAGCTCTGGGTCACCTCAGGATTTGTCCTGCGCTCGGGGAGTTCTCCTGTAACACTCTGAGCTGTCAGTTTGTTTCTTCCATCTGCTCTTTTCTGCTCAAGCAGGGATTAGAACTGGTCTTGAGGAATCCCCATTTTCTTTTTATAGCTTCACACTGATTCACCATGGGAAGGGGTTCAGGTGTAAGAAATGTTGCAGGCTGTGAACTGCATCCTGCTCAGCTGCACACCTACAGCTTCCACTCATTTGTAAAAAAAGACTGACATGCATTCAAGAGGATAATTTGGTTCTGTTCCTGTTATTAGACCTGCATGACTTGAAATTACTCAGAAATAGTTTTCTGGCTTTTGGACACCTGTTATTATCATTAGGAGACTTTATTACTGTTTGTAGGAAGAGGTAGGATTTAGATGAAGAATAATTCTCCTCTCCATATCCTCAAGTCTAATGTTCTCCTTCCATTTATGTCCAACCATGACAGCTGGAACAAAAAAGCCAGTCTCCTTTCTTTGTATGGACAGGTAATTTGTAGCTGCATTCTGTCCAAGATCCAGAATAAACCAAAAAGTGTGGGGGGATTTTTTGACCTATTTCTTTCATCCAAACAATTCCCATCTACCCAAAGGAAATCAAATATTGGCCAATCCTGCAACAAACCCCAGAATAAAGAAGAAGACATTATTTGAATATATTTTAAGAAAAAGTGTACTTAAAAACTTCAGGTATAGGTATCCAGCTGGGAGTAGGAGAATGCAGTGGATGAGCCCATCTCAGTGTCCCTTCCAGTTATGTTTTCCACGACAGTATGATTGGGAAGAGGATAATTATCAGCAATATCCAGTGTGAACACAGGAGCAGATTTGGAGTGCTGCCTGATTACAAGGTATTTGTCTGACACTCATAGTCATTGTATAAGAATGCTTTAATTAGCATTGAAAACATTTAGTTATATAGACCATATCTGGTAAAAATAGACTGTGTGCCTGATGTTTTTTACACTATATAAATGCTAAATGTTTAGCACATGGGCGCCCAATGCCACCACCAGAAAACACTAAAACATATAAATCCTTGCTTCTCATTTGTAACAGAAATAACAAGAATCTTTAAGATTAAATGTTAATGTAAACACTTTCTTGTCACTAAGGATGAATAATGACAAAGTGTGTTTTTTCTATTAAAAAACAGATAATGAGCTTGTAATCACGAAAAGTACAAATGATCCTGATCTCTTTCTACAAAGGCAGATCCTGTTCTGGCATCGGAACAGCTGAGTAGGAGGTATGTGTATATTTACAGACAAGATACTACACACACTGAGCACATTCCTGTTTGGTTCTTATCCTGGTTTATACTCAGTTCTCAGAGCACTTCAGATTATATTTCCCAAACACTTTGCTTCTATTCACTTACTTCATCAAAGTCATTCAAATCTGGATTTTAAACCTGTGTTTCTACAAAGTTGGCTGGAAGCAGATTCATTTACCTAATGTAAAGGTTCGACTCAGCACACAGATTAAGACACCTAAATTTAGGTGTCTGCACGTAGGTGCTGACCTGGGATCTGGCTGTCACAGGCACCAGGGGCTCACCAGCTTGATAGGGCTCAAGACTCACTGACTGCTGGTCAGACCTGAGCAAGGACTCAGCGAGTTATTCTCCAGTATAATCAATGAGGAGCTGGTCAATGGAGCTTAGGGTGGAATCAATCCAGTCACCTGTAAGTGTTTTATAATGAGCTGCCTCGTGCCCTCAAGCCCTTTGAGTGCCCCCCAGCACCCAGAATGGGAGCCCAGACACCTGGTTTACATACAGGCATGTACATTCAGTGAGATCCACCCCACCCAAAGTGGATACTTGGATGTGGAGATCCTCTGGGCTGGCTTCTTGCAGGAGACAGGCTGTAGGATGGAGTTCAGCAGCCTCTGGATAAGCAGTCTCACAAAACCAGTGGTTAGATACACTTGTGGCCCCACTCAGTTATAGCTTGTCTGGAGCCTCTGCACACACCAGGCTTTTCCCAGCTCTCCCACATAGTCTAGACAAGGAGGAAAAGATCCCTTTAGGCACAATAAGGGTGTGGGAGGGTCACTGACTCTTCCGTCTTCCTATGGAAAAGACTTGGGTGTGACTGATGCAGGACAAAACATGATTGTGCTTTTCTATCTCAGTGCAGATGTTCCAGAAGAAAATTATCAGAAAAGGCTAATGCAGCTTTTGTGAGATTTTCCTGACTGTATGGCAAATCCAGGATGTATTTTAAGTGACATATTTTGTGTCATTTAATTAATTCTCTGGCTATGTTGGCCCTGCTAGAGCATTTCTAAACTCTTTGTACCAACTAATTTTAGTTTAGTTAGTTTTTTAATTGAAGTTTTTTCTTTATATATACTTGAAAAATATATATTGAATTAAAAAAATTAATTAGCACAATGAACTTACTCCATTTTCTATATTTTCTCAAATTCAGATTTCACCCTTTATCTTAACTGAAGCAGGAGTGGCACCTCCTGTATTTTCCATTACCTCCTCCCCTGCTTCTAATAAAATTTCAACTCTGGGTCAAATCCTTGGCTGAAAAGTCTATACAGACCAGGGTCTGCCTTGTATAAAAAAGTTACAAAAACAGGATGTATTTTATTTGACTGGAGTGAACTTAATGGTCAGGGGTCATTTTCATTTAAAACACATTTTTTCTCATGGTTTTCGAATATATTTTGTTTCTTAAATGACAGCAAAAATAAAATGCATTTTTCTCAGCATTTTTTCTTAAGGATCTCGAGGCACTTTACTGGAAGTAATTTGGTAAATCTTGCAGCCTCCCTGTGTAGTGAATATGTTACTGCTGGCCTTATCTGCTTTCTCAGCTTTCAGGCTTATTTCCCTCCAGTGGGAGGGAAGACCCTGAGTGATTTCCAATCTGGAACTATTAAGAGGACAGAAACACCATATATTTTTATGTACAACTTTTTTTTTCCTGTTACTTGTATTTTTCTTCGTTTGTCTTTCCAAACTGAAAGCTTGGCAAAGGATTATTCCTTTATTTCACTGGCATGCTGTTCTTTTCCCTTGTTTTTAACAACTCCCCAATAAGTCTCTGGTTTGCCCTGTTCCATTCATTCCCTCTGGAGGAGTTTTCAAGTCTTGAAAGTTCACCTCAGGAAGATTTCATAATAAGAACTTAAGGAAAATAGTATAATCTTGCTTTAAAACACTTCCTTCCTCTGTTTTGCTGATGAATTATAACAATCCACAATACCATCTGGCCAGCAACTGGGACAGAACTTATTTCATTGTTTTCACTGTATTTGTGTCTTTTGGTTGTAGAGCACATAATATGAGGATTGCCTTGCTGCTATTCTGTGATCAGACAGACCCAGACTACAACATGAGATCAAGATGTGCCCAAATGTCTGGAATTGGGCTAGAAATAGCCTTGGCAAATGATCTGTAGTCTTACATTGAATTAGAATGTGAGTCCTGTGGTGGAGGGCAAAATGCAGCTCTGAATTTTCCATCTTGATCCATTTCCTAAAATTTGAGGAAAACCTAAAGAGAAATCCAACCTTCTCCTTCTTAGGGGATTTTGTAGAAACTTAAGCTCATAGATTGAATTCAAAATGAGAAAAGAACCTGTTTTCTGAATCCAGTTTTGATGTAACTCAGAATAATGGAAATAGAGCTTGACAAGAAATTTTGAAGAACTTTCTACAATCCTACTTCTGAAGAATCTCACAGTACAGTTCAGGATTTGGGTGATGCACTAGTCCAAATTCAGGAAGGACAACCTTCATTCCAAAACCCAAATGACAAGATGAACACAGACTAGCTCTGAATTTGGTCACTCATGGATCAGGAGCATTGGTGGTGACGTGGAGGGGAAGTACCACACCTGAGCCTCCCACCAGATCACCGAAGCACTTCATGCATGAGGTGAGTGAAACTTCAGGGCTTTCTAGGTCCTCTCTCCAAGCACATTTGGAACACACGTGAGTATCAGGCTTTCAGTACATGATTTGAGGCCTGATTCAGTGGGGATCATAAGGTGGTGCAATTTCAGTGAAACTACCACTTCTTGTCCTACAAAGTTAGTTTAACTAACTTGTGTGAATTTGAAAGACTGAAAATGAAGACTTACTCAAAACAGTCTCTAGTGACTGTGGATGTTCTTACAACTCTTACCTGAAGGTGAATGTTATGGTGTAAATGTACAGACCACTCAGCAACAGGGATTCCCTGATTCACTAACCCATATGCAGATGTCAATCTTCAGTGTCTGTGCTGCTCCTGGCACAACCTCGCTGACCAACATAATGTTTGGTGTTGATTTTTTGGCACAGATCTCTTGATCACCAGCTTTTTCATAAGCTGTGGCTGGACAATAAGAGGCAAAAGGCCAGTGTCACAGTAATGACAGAAGGTGTAAAGTTCTTAGAATTTATTTTTAGTTCACCAAACCATTCTAGTCCTTAGGTTTAGATTATTTAAAGAGAACGTTGCTGTACACTGAACACATGATATTTTCTCACATGTTGCCTCACTTCCACATGCTCATGTCACTTCCATGTGAACTCCAGCATATTGCAAAGCTGTGTCGTATTCTTTTAATTTTTACACTGAAGGATTTCAAATGGAACCTAACATAATTAGATTACATGTAATCTCTTCCCATTTTGATCCTATTCTCAAGAGTGTTTGCAAAGAAGCTTACTTGAGTCTTAAATGCACAACTTTAAATCGCACTGACGAAGATGAATAAGAGCAGCACACTCTTAGGAAAACATCCTAATGTGCAGGACAAAGGCTTGTGGCTTTATCCACTGAAATAGGAGTCCCCACTGGCCGTGTCTGCTTCAAAATCCTCGACATACAATTTTTTAAACTTCTGCACAAAACCTATAACAAGTTGATTCAGTCTTTCCTTATCCATTTGTCCCCTGAATCAACACAAACTCCCATTAATACCTGCTCGTCCCAGGGCTCCCACAGAGCCGTGTAGTTTCTATTAAGGTGTCAGCCATCGAGATAAACTGCAGTTCAGAAGGGTTTTCAAACAGCCATCACCTTTCTGGGAGTACATTCAAAGAGATTATGTGTTGCCAGACAGCAAGTCTTGTCAGGTCAAGGCAAAACAACATTTTAAGCCGATTGGCTCATATATCTCAAGGTATGTGTGTCCTTGCACAAATTCACTTTCCCCTCAACCCAGTATTTAAGAAAATCCACCTTTCATGATGTTGATCGATCTGAAGCATGTTCAGATTGAATCCTGCTTATTATCTTGAGCTTAGAGAAGGAGAAATAACTCCAGATGTGATAGTAAATTATTGGATTGTAAGGAAACTTGGAGGAAAAAAGCCTGTTATTTGGTGGTTGGTACCTCACCTTTCAGAAAACTTATCTTTGCATAAAAAGGATAAAGTATGCTTACAGTCCAAAGGTATTTGCCAAAAGTTTGGGAAGCTTCATCCTGCTTTGGAGACTAAAGCTGGTTTTGTTTGCCAAAGGTGAGGGGTGCCTTTATCAGCAGTGGTGGCAGGGACTGTGGCTCCCTTACAGGATGAAACTGGGTACCTGGTGTGAACACTCAGCAGGATCTGTGTGCATATCTCCTTCACCAGCCAGGATATGTTACCTGACATCCCATGTCTGGGCATCCTGGGAAACAAACTCTGTTCCTTCCAGGTGTGAAACAGCTTGGCCACCTTCTCATTGGTGTCTTTCACTCAGTGGTTCCATGTGGGCTTGGTTAGGGGAAAGATAAGCACGACAGGACTTCCATTTCCCTGGCAAGCTATTCCTGCAATTAAGGCTTTGTAGGAAACCTTCACACTGCTTAACAGGAGGCTGGACTGAACACAGATGGCTCAAGGCAGAGGGGGAAATAAAAAAGCAAAGCCCAACTTGCATCCCCCATTTCACGTTGTGCTACATAAATTCTGCATGAAGTGGAGCTGGGAAAGAACTCTAAATGCCACACTGCAGGAAAATAAATTATTTTGATCTGCCACAAGGAGCTTTACCTGAACGAACTGAATATTTTGCTCCATCAGTCATTTACTCTTCTCTACTCATTTCAGCAGCAAATGGAAAAGGTCATAAAGATTTAACTTTTGCACTACATTAGACAAGTAATTACACCTTTTGCAGGATACACTATCACAGCACAGAACATTGACACATTTTATTACAGACTCCTACTTTCATTTGCTTGTAACTTCATGAAAATGAATCCCTTTGAGGTTTTTAAATTCGTTGGTGTCTAAGAAATGACTCTATTTCTGTTAACTTTGAGTTACTTCTAACATGCTGGTGGTTAAGGGTGAGTGATAATAAACTTTGATAGTAACTGTGCTCTGAACACTGACTCTATAAAATACTGTCATGAGATTCCTGGTTCCTTGTCTTACTGTAACTCTACATCAGATTGGCAGTTTACAAAAACATATCTTTCAGCTACTGTCCTGGAAAACCACATTAAGACACACAAAAGATGAAGCTGATGCTTTGTTTTGCTGTGCATCATTGCCAGTAAGACCTAATCTTGTGTCTTCTTATCTTTTCCTTTTCTTCCTCTGTTTTATGTTCTACTTTTCCTTGATTTGAAAGCTGCATGATTTGATTACAGCTTTTCACTCTCTTATACCAAATCCCCTCTCCTTCTGCTGTGGGAGCAGGATGAAATCCTGTTAACAAGAATCTAAAATTCAGAAAAATACCCTAACTAATATTTTTAATCTATCCTATGCTTCAGTTAAGATACGGCCACATGTGCCTTCTTTGTGTTTGCTGTGCACAGTCATCTTGCATTGTCTGTGTACTCAGTGTAGAAAGGAATCTCTGAGAACTTCTGTGACATGAGAGAGGTGAGTAACACTTTTTAGGTGTTATGTTGTTTATCAATTCACTGGAAAACTGCTTGGTATTAAGGAGATATTAAAAAAAATTGTACTGTGTAAGTGTATTAAATGTTGTTCCATGTGTACTTTTCATAGATAAAGAATACTGAAACCTAAGTCAATATATAAAAGGAGAGAGAGAGAAATGTGAGAATATTGAAGCAGCAGAAAGAATAAGACAGAAGGAGGTGAAGTGGAAAAGGCAAGAAAACGCTATAGGAGACAGAAAATTTGGGGAAAAAAAAGGAAGGAGATTAAGAAAATCAGTCTTGACAGACAGAGGGGACAGAACTATGCCCTTTCATCAGGCAGCAAGCACTGCACATTCAAATCTGATTCCCATGGCAGGAGCCACCAAAAGCAGGAAGAGAGGCCTGAATGGGTGAAACCTGAACCTCAGCAAACCAAGGGAGCCTGTGGACAATGGGACTGGGTGAGGGCAAGGGAACAATCCCAACCGAAAGGAAAACAGTCCTTCAGGCAGCCAGAAAAATGACATCAGCACTCAAGAGTGAAGCAAAGGGCAAACCCTCCTGCTTTGAGTCCCACTCCCATCCCTGCTTTTAACACAGCCCTTCCTGTGCAGCATTTCCCTATCAGATGGAGGGCTGATGCTGCCACCTGTGTACAGGCAAACCTCTGCCTAAATCAGCACTTCTGCAGAGCTGCATGATGCAGAGTCCTGGAAATGTCTGTGACATGATCAGGCTGGAAGGAACACCTGAAACAGTCACCTACCACTTTCATTTTGGGGAAAGTAAACAAAAGCAAACCCAGCAGGTGGTATAGCAGCTGAGTGCATTTAAGCTTATAAAATATTGATGTACTTCATGATACTGTAAAGAATAGCCATCTGCCAGCTATTGTTCATAGTCCTATAAGCACTTCATCTCAAATCAGGTATTTTGAGTGATATCCTTTGTAATGACTAGAGTAGGTTTCAGAAGTGACAAGTCTCAGAGGTTGAACAGACAATTGTTTGAATTTAAGACTAACAGACAGGTTTGTGTTTGTTGGATACCTGCAGGATCTTCTGAGCCACTCACTCTCTGGGTACATGCCTGTGCATAAATGGTTTGTAATTTGAGCAACACAGAAAAAAAATCCTTTAGTTGGTGTGCTTTGAAAACTATGTGGAAGTGGAAATGCCATATGCTACAGAAAATATGCTGAAATCCTACACACCACGGAAGCTAAGCCAAACCTACAGCACAAACACAATTTTAAAAAAGAATAGTCCAACACTTGGTTTAAAAATTATTTTAGCACTAAGCAAATCCTACTAACTGCAGTCTTTTGAGGTCACAGAATGCATAATTTTGTAAAGTCAGAGTCAAGCTCTTCAGGGCTGTTACTGTGTCATCAAATGACAGAACGGTTTGAGTTGGAAGGGACCTTAATAATCATCTCATTTCAACCCCCTGCCATGGGCAGGGGCACCTTCCACTAGACCAGGTTGCTCCAAGTCCCATCCAGCCTGGCCTTGAGGACTTCCAGGGATGGGGCAGCCACAGCTTCTCTGGGCAACCTGTGCCAGGGCCTCACTACCCTCACAGGAAAGAATTTCTTCCCAGTATCTAATATAAACCTGTACTCTGTCAGTTTGAAGCCATTCCCCCTTGTCCTGTCACTCTGTGCCCTTGTCAAAAGTCCTGGTCCAGCTCTCTTGGAGCCCCTTCAGGTACTGGAAGGGACTCTGAGGTCTCTCCAGAGCCTTCTCTTCTCCAGGCTGAACCCCAGCTCTCTCATCCATCTCCACAGGGGATGTGCTCTAGACCTCTAATCATGTGTTCTTATGTGAATTTATGTTTAGCCCAATGGGCCGCCTTAGGGATGCACCACAGCAAAGTGCTCCAAAACTTCCATGGACTTCCAGTGCACAATTGCCAATTCAAAGCCTGGGTCATCCCATTCATGCCCTTGTCCCATTGCTGGGCTCAGGCCTCACAGGGCTGATCTAGTGAGGAACTGAGGGCAGGCTGTAACCACAACCTGGAGACAGACATTTACTTCCAGATGTTGCAGTTGGCTCACAGAATTCTGCACATGTGCTTTGTGTTCTGCCTAATTTTTTAAACCGCTGTTTTATTGAAGAGAATGGCTTTCATAAGCCTTGTAGCCAAAATCTCATTGCTTTTGCAACGTGAATTCCTGTGTTCATTTGGAGGCCAGCAGGTTTGTGAGGGGAAACCTCTGCTGGGGCTGGGATGGTGCATGAGACTGACCAGGACTGAGTGCCTTCACCCCCACCAGGGGAGTATTTTTCTATTCATGAGTGATTCCTTCAACATTTGGGTGAGGAGACCCCACCTTCTGAGTCCCCCTGAGCGAGAGAGTGTGCGTGAGTGTGGCTTTGGGTCATCACTGGTGTCCAGGCAGTAACAATATCCCTGACTGCTACACTGAACCTGTAACTGTTAAATGTCACTGTGGTGTTTCTGTGGTTACTGCCCTTTTTGTTAGCTTTGGTCATTGGTTTTGGTTGGGACTCAAAGTTTGTCTGGGTTGTTTTCTCACAGAGCTGTCTCTGTGTACCTCTGTGGTGTATCCCAAGGGCAGGGTTGATGCAAGGAGGTGTTAGTTTGCACCACGTTCAGTATCTTCACTTTATGGCTCCAGACTCAGCTGTAGGTGGCTGGAGTATCTGAACTTAAAAGCAGACCAAGTCAGCTCTTGAGGCAACCACTGACCATTCCCTAACATTAGCAGACACTCCAGTTCAGAATGGAATTTTGTGGAAAGGTTCAGGCTGTGTTGTGAATGTGATGCCCGACAGAAATCTAAATGTGTCTTACATCTTTCCAAAGGAAGTTCACACTCAGTGAGCAAGCTGCAGGTTTTCCATGTAGAGAGCAGATGGACTGCACCCAGGCAGCTCCTCTACCACATATCTCACACTGCTCACCCTGCCTACAGGACAGGGAAGATAAACTGGCACTCTGGGTGTCTCGTGAAGCCCAGCAGTGTGGGGTCAGCTGGCAGGCTGTACACAGGACCAGTTTTGAGGACAGTGTAGATACAACAGTGGTCAAAGACAGGGAGAACCAGGTGAGATTTCCCTGCCTCCCAAAGCACACTCCTGGAAGAGAGCACAGACACAGGCAGTGTCTCCTTATGTTCTTGGGATACCACACAGACCTTTAAGCATTATAAATAACAGTGCCTGGATATACTTCCTCAGACTAAGAACTGCAATAAAAAATGAAGTGTTGTTGGAAATGATACTGCAGGATTTGTATGTGGGAGTAGTGATAAAACAAGTACGATCCCACTGTCAGCCGCTTGGAAAGCTGTGATTTCAGAACTGTTCCACATCCCAGTTAGAGTAGTGCAACAGGAAACAAAGAGCATATGGGGAAACAAAAATGATGATCTATAGTTTGAGAATGTATGAAACAGAAACAAGATGGTTCCGAGGAAGTAGAGAGCTCCCTGTGGAAGACATTTATCCTCACTAATTAGCCATTTTGGGAGGAAACAAATCCCTAGCTGGAAGAAAGCTAAGTAATGGTTTTCTATCCCAATGCCTTCTAAAATTTTTAAAAACACAATTAAGCCTGGAAATTGGAAGGAGCCAGATTCAACCACAGTATCCCTCTTGGGATTTATGGGACATTGGCAGGTGAGTTAATAATTATTTCCTGAAATGTATTGTGAAGCAATAACCTTCTGTTTTCTGTTATAATTCCTCTGCAAAAGGAGAGGAAACATTTGGACAACAGCAACCTGAGCTGCTCTGTCTCACTGCCTTTAGCCTTTTTTCTTCTACATGACATGAGTGTCACATGCAGCCATGCTCATACAGAGGATGTAATTTCCCAGATTCCTGGAGGCACTGAGATGTGCTGGCATGGATATTACCTATGTCAGGAGTGATACTTCCAGTTTTTCCAGAAGCATCACTATTCAGGCTCTTTTCAATCTAAAACGAGAGACCTTGGAGGACAGAAACCTTATTAAAAATGGAAATATCTGTGGAGATTTACTGATCATTGGCTAACCAGTCAATAATTATTTAACTTATCTAATCTACCCTGGAATGATGGAGCATTGTGTTCTACAAATTGTCACGAAAGGTCCTGGGATTACAAGATTTAGTAGAAGTTAATACTGGAAGTTGAGGGCTCCACAACTCACAGTGCAAGTTGTCTGGAACTTATTTTAAAGAGTTTACATTTTGTAGATTACGCTAAATTCCTTGGTTACTATTTGAATAAGAAGTATTTAAATATAATTGTGACTCAAACACAGAATTGTTTAAAACACTCAAAACATTTATTTACAGGACATCGCTCTGTTTTTGTATCATTATAGGACAACTTTTGGTAGTACATTTTAACTACTGTTTATTTTAATCTTGCTCTGAATGTAACACCCTATTTTATTGCTACTCCAAATTCCCTCTTAACCACAACGGTTTTGTTTTTAAACCAACATTTAAACCCTTCTGGGTCACAACACTGCTGTGGCATTTGAGATGTCAAAGTCTGTTGCAGTTCTCTGCTTCCTTCCTTCCAGTTTTGTTTGTGCCTGGCTCCACTGCCCCATGCAAAGTGCAGGGATGTAAATGCACCAGGAATTTGCACACATGGAGTGGGAGTGCTTGCCTAAGGAAGTGGCAGAGCTGGGATCAAAGCTGTTCCTCTTGTGATGGGTGCAGAGTGCCAGGAGAGCTGGAACAAGCTGGCGTGAGCAATCCGGCCCATCCCTTGGAATCACAGAATGGGTCAGGCTGGAAAGGATGACAGTGGGTCATCTGTCCAACCTCCCTGCTCCAGCAGGGCCATACCAGAGCATGTGGCACAGGATTGTGTCCAGATGGTTCTGGAGTATCTCCAGTGAGGGAAACTCCACAATCTCTCTGGCAATCCTGTCGTACTCCCTGTCACACACAAACCCAAGCAGTTCACCCACAGAGCTGCACTTCAACCCTCCCATACCCAGTGCTGGTGCTTTGCCAAAACAATCACAGAATCACAGAATCGTTGGGGTTGGAAGGGACCTCTGGGTCCAAGGCAGGGTCACCTGGAGCAGGTGACATGGGAACACACCCAGGTGGGTTTGGAATGTCTCCAGAGAGGGAGACTCCATGACCTCCTTGGGCAGCTGTTCCAGTGCTCTGCCACCCTCCATGGAAAGATGTTCTTCCTCATGTTGAGGTGGAAGTTCCTGTGTTTTAGTTTATGGCCATTGCTCCTCGTCCTGTCGCTGGGCACCACTGAGCAGAGTCTGGCACCGTCCTTTGGCACCTGCCCTGGAGATGTTTATGTGGTACTAATGAGATCCCCTCTGACAGTTCTCTTCTCCAGACTAAACACCCCCAGCCCCCGCAGTGTCTCCCCATCAGAGAGATGCTCCAGACCCCTCATTGCCTCTGCAGCCTCCGCCGGACCCTCTCCAAGATCGCCTTGCCTTTCTCCTATTAAACTGAACACAGAATAATGGCTTTCCACGTCGGGGTCCTTGGCAGCCCATACCGCACAGCCACGATATATCTGAGGGGCAGGAGGGGTTTATTTTGTGTTTCTCCCCCAGGCCGGCCCTCCCAGCCCTGTCCCCGCTGTGCCCAGGCCGGCCCGTGCGGGCGCCTCGTCCCGGGCCAAGATGGCGGCAGCGGGTCAGCCCTGTGGGAGGGGCGGGGGCGGGGGTTTCCATAGCGGCCGTGTCACACCGGGGCACTTCCTGGTCGG